>JAAAKG020052378.1:3066-13759 GCA_010014905.2 Druon quercuslanigerum
TTGTTTTACATAATTAACTAAGAATATATTTCCGAGGATTTTTTGCTTTGTTGCTTTTCAAATATACCATAAATATTATTTATTTGAAGAATTTAAATAAAAAAATTAAGAGTTTTTCCTTTTTCTACTAGTCAATTTGTTTTAAAAGTGAACTAGGAATTACTATTTAATGCTTTTTCTCTTTTATAAATTTACAAGAAGTATTAATTATTTAAACAATTTCAATTAAAAGTTGAGAGTTTGGTCTTTTTTCTACGATTAAGCACACTTGTTTTACATAATTAACTAAGAATATCTTTCGGATGATTTTTTGCTTTGTTGCTTTTCAAATATACAATAAATATTATTTATTTGAAGAATTGAAATAAAAAAATTAAGAGTTTTCCCTTTTTCTACAAGTCAATTTGTTTTAAAAGTGAACTAGGAATTACTATTTAATGCTTTTTCTCTTTTATAAATTTACAAGAAGTATTAATTATTTAAACGATTTCGATAAAAAAATTAAGAGTTAGATCTTTTTTCTACGAATAAGCACACTTGTTTTACATAATTAACTAAGAATATCTTTCCGATTATTTATTTCTGTTGCTTTGCAAATTAACAAGAATATTAATTATTTAAACAATTTGGATTTAAAATTAAGGGTTTGGTTTTTCTCTACGAGTCAATTTGTTTACGGAGTAAATTAAGACGGACTATTCAATGCTTTTTTCTTTGTTCCTTTGTAAATTTACAAGAACTATTAATTATTTAAACAATTTCGATTAAGAAATTAAGAGTTTCGCCTTTTTTCTAAGAGTCAGTTTGTCTTCGAATTCAACTAATAATGTCTATACGACGACTCTTTTCTATGTTGCTTTGTAAATTTACAAGGACTATTCATTATTTAAACAATTTAGATAAAATAATTAAGATTTTGCTATTTTTCTACGAATAAGCTTTATTTTTCACAGAATTAACTAATAATATCTTTTCGATGATTTTGTTTCTATGGTACTTTGCAAATTTACAAGAATATTAATTATTTAAACTATTACCATTAAACAATTAAGAATTAATCCTTTTTTCGACAATTAAATGTGTTTACGAATTAAGACGTTGACCTTTTTTCTACGAGTCAGTTTGTTTAGGGAGTCTACTAAATCCACTATGAATGTTTTAAATTTTGAACCATTTGAACATTGTAAACAAAATTATTTTGGATAAACTTCTGAAAAGGTAGCCCTCCGATTTTGTTTAAATTCCCTATACTGATGTATTTTGACGTATTTAATGGTAAAAAATTTCATTTTCATTAACTTCAGTATTTTTTTATTTTTCTTAATTTCTTACAGTAATTGAATAATCTCTTAAATTGAATATTTTGCTTCATTAATATTTTCTGTAGTATATTTTATCTTGCAATATATTTTGCCACATGTTTTACTTTGTTTAATCACTTAGACGAAACAACAGCTCGAAAATATAAAAATTTTGAACTTGAAATACCTTAAAAATTTGTTTAAAAAAATCATTTAGAAATTTTCCGGAAATCTGCTGAAAATAGGTAAAAAATTCTACAAGATGATAAAAATTGCCTTACAATTCTTTTTAAACAATTTTAAAACCTTTTTAAATATTCTTTAAAAATTAATTTAAAAAAATATCACTTTTATTTTTTTTAAGGAATTTTGATAATTTTGTATTATTTTTCTTCGAATTTTTTTCCAAATTAATATTTATTCAATTTTTATTTATTATTAAAAAAAATTTTCACAATCTTTTTAAAAAATTTTAAACATAAACAATCATTTAAAATGTTCCCAGCAATCTTCAGAAATTTTTGCTGTTTTCTTAAAGTCTTTAAAGATCATTAAAAACCTTCAAAATTTCATATCGAATTCTTAAAATTAAACAAATGTAAGATCCTGCAGTTTTTTTTAATATCCTATAGATTTTTACAAAAATTTATAAAAAATATTAATAAAAAGTTATACAAATTCTTGAATTGTAAAAACTTTTACATTTTTGTTCATTTTTTAAAATCTCTACAAGAAAATACAAGAAAAAATGAGCTATTTGTATTTTTTTTGTTAAATGTTGTACACTTTTATACAAAAAATTACATTTTTTAAGAAAAAATCACAGTTGCAGAAATGTTGTACATTCTTGTAAGAAATTTTACACCAGGGCATGTTTGACTTGATAGAATAATAATATTTGTAACAATGTTTTCATTTTTTGTAAACAAATTAATACCTGCCATTGCTCTCATTTATTATTAATTATTGAAGCTATATCAGTTTAATAATTATGCACGAATATTTAAAAGAAATAATTTTTTTTTGTATTTTTCATGGAATTTAAAGAAATTCAAAGGAATTTTTTGACCTTTAGAAAGTTTGAAAGGATTTAAATATTTTAGGGCATTTTAAAAGATTCCAAGACATTTTTTTTACAGATTTCAATAATTTAAAGGGATTTCAAAGGATTTTGAAGACTTAAGGCTATTTTTTTAAAGATATCAAAGAATTTTTAAGAGCTTTACAAAATTTTAAGAGAATTATCAATAACTTAAAAAAAATTTGCGGTATTTCAAAAGATTCTAAGATTTTAGTAACAGATTTCTATAATTTAAAGGGTTTTTAAACGATTTTAGAGATTTTTTAATTTTAAAATTGGTTCAAAGTATTTTTAAAACTTCCAAGGAATTTTAAAGAGCGTTAAAAAGTTTTTAGGGATTTGAAAATATTTTAAATCTTTTAGGATACTTGAAAAATGGAAAACAAATTTTCAAGATCATTAAAAAAAGCCGAGCGATTTCAAAAGATTTTAAAGGATTTCAAATATTCAAAGGTATTTTAAAAGATCCCAAGGAATTTTAATCTCATTTCATTAATTTCATCAGATTACAAAGGTTTAAAATATTTTAGGGTATTCTAAAAGAATCCCGGGCATTTTAAAAAGCTTTAAAAATTTTCAAGGGATTTGAAATTATTTAAAATTTTGTAGGGTATTTAAAAAAATTGCTTATTTTTTATTTAAATAGTTTAATCTTAGGCCAGGATGATTAAATTTTAAACAGAAAGGAATAATTTTCACCAATATATAAACATTTTTTTAAATAAATAAATTTTGAACCAAAAAGATTAATTTCCCTCCAAACAAAGACGATTTTGTTAAAAATTACATAAATCTTCAACTAAATAATTGCTGATTTTTATTGCCAAAGACGATTTTTTTTAAAAACAGTATAATTTTCGAACTGAAAATACAAATTTTCAATAAAAAAAGTTCATTTAAAACCAATCAGTTGAATTTTTAACAAAATAGTTACATTGTCACTTAAAAAAATTACTTTTACACCAAAAAAAAATAATAATAAATTATCAACTAAAATACATAAATTTTTACCCAAATAGTTAAATTTTCAACCAAAAAGATTAATTTTCTACCATAAATAAAAATGTTAAACAAATTACTACAAAATTATTTTCTACCAAAACAAATTTTATTTAGTTCCAGTTTATATTTTTGCTTCTAAAAATACTTACACAAATAGCTAAATTTTTAAGCTAAAGAAGATCAATTTTTAATAAAATTAAAGTTTCATTTAAGAGATTTAATTTGTAATTTAAAAAAATAGAATTTTCTAGAAAACAGTTTAATTTTCTATTGAAAAGTTGAACTTTGTACCAAAGCGTTGAATTCTAAAGCCAAAAAGATCAATTTTCTACAAATTTTTAACATAAAAGTTCATTTTTAATCAATCACTTACATTTCAACCCGAAAATGAGAATATTAAAAAAAAAAAGGTTTGCAACTAAAACAGATAATTTTTATCCCGACACTTTTATTTTTAAACCAAAAAAGGGGAATTTCTACAGAAAGAGAAGAATTTTTAAAACAAAAAAAATGAATTTTCAATGAAAAAAATTTTTTAGTTAAGAAAAAACAAGACTTCAATCAAATTGTAGACTTTTGTACAAAGCAGTTGAATTTTTTACCCGATATTATCAATTTTTAACGAAAAATTTAATTTTCGACAAAATAGTTAAATTTTCAGTTGAAAAAATAATATTTTACACAACAAAAAATTCAACTAAAAAACATACATTCTTAACTTTGAATTTTGAATTAAATAGTTGAAAGTTGCAAAAAAATTGGTTAATTTTCAAGCCAAAAATAGGAATTTACTACTAGACAGTTAAATTTTTAAACCAAAAATATGATTTTTTAAAAAAGAAGTTAATTTTAAACCAATCAGTTGAAATTTGAACAAAAAATTCGCAATTTCAATTTTAAAAAGATTATTTTTTAACTAAAAAGAAATTAATTTTCAATTAAAATACATACATTTTTAATTAAATAGTCGATTTTCAACCGAAAAGATTATTTATCTAAGAAAATTATAAATTTTCAACAAAACAGTTTAAGGAATGGATATGAGGTTAGTCTAAATTTTATTTAATTAAAAGGACTTGTAAAATTAAAAGGACTTGTAAATTGTCAACGAATATGTTAATTTTTAATCGGAATAAATTAGTTTTTACCCGAACGGTTTCATTTTTAAGAAAAACAGGAAATTTGTGCAAAGATGAATTTTTACAGAAAAGAAATTAATGTTCAACAATATAGTTGAATTTTCAATAAAAAGTTGTTTATTCCAGAACAAAAAATGTGATAATATTGTTGAATTTTCAACCCACAATTGTGAATTTTCAACGGAAGGGTTAATTTTAATCCAAAAAAGATTAATTTTTATTCGTTTTTATTTTTAACCAAAAGAAGGGCCAATTTCTAGCAAAAGAGATGAATTTCAAAACCGAAAAAATGCAGTTTCAACAGAATTGTTGAATTGACAATCGTACAATTATTCTTTATTATTTTAGCGTTTTTAAAAATGTTCAATTACAAAAAGATAAATTTTCATTTAGGGAAATTAATTTTCAATGAATAGAAGAAATTTTCTGCTAAACAGTTTAACTTTTTAACTAAATCTTTTAATTTTCTACAAAACAGTTAAATTCTCAATCCAAAAATATGAATTTTCAACCCACAATTGTAAGTTTTGAGCAAGAAGGATAATATTTAATCGGAACAGATTAATTTTTACCAGACACTTTCATTTTGAACCAAAAAGGGGAAAATCTCTAAAGAGAGATGAATTTTTAAACCTAAAAAAATGAATTTTCAAAACAGTTGAATTTTTTTGAAAAAATTGAATTTTTCACAAAAATATTAATTTTAAACCGAAACAGATAAATTTTTAACCAGACACTTTCAGTTTTAATCAAACGCTGTACCACAATCTTAAATTTCCAAATTAAAAAGACGAATTTTGTACAAAACAATCGAATTTTTAACAAAAAAAGTGCATTTTAAACCAATTAGTTGAACTTGCAATTCAAATGATGAATTTTAACAAAAAGGTTAATTTTTATCCGAAACGGATTCATTTTTAAACAAACAATTTCAGTTTTACCAAAAATCGAAGAAATTTCTACAAAAATAGATATACTTTTATCCACATAGTTTCATTTTTAACTAAAAAAAAAGGAAAATTTCTACCGAAATAGATGAATTCATAAACCAAAAAAATTAAGTTTCAAAAAAGTAATTAAATTTTCATTGACATTGTAGAATTTTCAAGTAAAAAAGGCGAATTTTCAACTCGATAATATTGATGAATTTTCAACAAAATAATTAAAATATTTAATGAAACACGTTACTTTTTAGCAGCAAAAAACACGATTTTGAACTAAGAAGATTAATTTTCTACAAAAAAAAAAAAATGAAATTTCAGAAAAAGACGTAAATTTTCAACTAAATTGTTTGAATACAATGGACGTGAGATTAGTCCAAATTTTATTTGATTAATTTTTATTTTATATTTTTGAGTTTCTGAACATTTCTAACTAAAAAATATCAATTTTTAACCATAAATTGTGTAGGTAAATTTGCATTTAAGGATCTAAATAGTTGAATTTTCAACAAAAAGCTTAATTTTTAACCGAAGCAGATTAATTTTTACCAGACGGTTTCATTTTGAACCAAAAAATTGGAAATCTCTACAGATATGACTAAAACAAATGAATTTACAAAATAGTATAATTTTCTACCACACGTTGAATTTTCTAATTAAAAAGATGAATTTTCTTCAAAAAAATTGAATTATTAACAAAAAAGTTGAATTTTCAATAAAATTATTCAATTTTTTTCATTTATAGACTACAAATAAAAACAATATAAGTTTTATTTGATTCACTTTCAGTTTATTTTTGTTTCGTTTCTAAAAATATTTACCCAAGTAGTTGAAATTTTAAACTAAAAAGATCGATTTTTAATAAAAAGAATAATTTTCTAGAAAACAGTTTAATTATGTACCAAAGTGTTGAATTTTATAGCCAAAAAGATCAATTTTCTACAAAATAGTGGAATTGTCAACCCGAAATTTAGAATTTTGAACAAAAAGTTTAATTTTAAACGTAACAGATTAATTTTTAATCAGTTTAATTTTAAGGCAAAAAAAATAAGGGACATTTCTACAGAAATAGGTGAGTTTTAGAATTTGAAAAAATTAAGTTTCACTGACATTGTAGAATTTTTAAGTAAAAAAGGCGAATTTTCAACTCGAAATAATTATGAATTTTCAAAAAAAATTAGATTTTATAATAAAAAAATTAGTTTTTAGCAAAAGAAAAATGATTTTTAACGAAGAAGAATAATGTTTTACCAAAAATATGAATTTTCAGGAAATTAAATAATTTTTAACTAATTAGTTTGAACCATGGATGTGAGTTTAGCCAAAATCTTGTCTTATTAATTTTTATTTCATATTTTTGAGTTTCTGAAAATTCCGAACTAAAAAGATCATTTTTTAACCAGAAATTGAGTAGGTAAATTTTCATTTAAGGAAATTAATATTCAATGAATAAAACGAATTTTCTACAGGACAGTTTAATTTTTAACTAATTTTTTCCATTTTATAAAAAACTGTTGAATTTGAAACCCGAAAATATAAATTTTCGATAAAAAAGGTAATTTTCAACCAATCAGTTGAATTTTCAACCCGAAATTGTAAATCTTCAACAAAAGGGTAATATTCAACCGAGAAAGATTAACTTTTAATCAGACAGTTTTTTTTAACCAAAAAAGGGAAAAATTTCTACCGAAAGAGATGAATTTTTAAACCAAAAAATGAAGTTTCAACAAAATAGTTGAATTATTTTCTACATGTTAAATTTTCGAAATAAAAAGGTGAATTTTCTTCAAAAAAATGGAATTTTTAACAAAAACATTCATTTTCAAACGAAACAGGTTAATTTTTAACCAGAAAGATTAACTTTAAACATAAAAGTCGAAATTTCGACAGAAAAATATGAATTTTAAACAAAATAGTTGAACGTTCTATAACCAGTGCTGAATTTTTAAACTAAAAAGTTTCTATTTTAACAAGAAAATTTATTTAGAACCGAAACGGATTAATTTCTTACTCGACTATTTCAGTTTTACCCAAAAACGGAGTAGTTTATACAAAAAGAGATTAATTTTTTAACCAAAAAAATGAATGTTCAACCAAATAGTTGAATTTTCTTCCAAATTTCTATTGAATTTTCAATCCAAAAACACGAATTTTCTACAAAACAGTTGCATTTGAAGGAAATATTTAATCGTTAACGAATCGATGGAATTTTTAATTCAAAATTGTGAATTTTCTTAAAACAGATTAATTTTCAACCGAAACACTATAATTTTTAACCAGGCAGTTTTATTTTCACTCAGAAAAGGGAAAAATCTACAGAAAGAGAAGAATTTTTAAAATAAAAAAAACAGAATGTTTAAGAAATAGTTAAATTTGCAATGAAAAAAATTTTTAGTCGACAAATAAACAAAAAAATATCAATCAAATTGCATAATTTTCAAGTCAAAAAGGTGAATTTTCTATAAAACTTAAAATTGTGAATTAAGAAGGTTAATTTTCATCTGAAACAGATTAATTTTTAAGCAAAACAGGGCGAATTGCTACAAAAAGTAGTGAATTTTTACAAACAAATTTTAATTTATTAAAACAATTGAATTTTCAATTCAAAAAGGCAAATTCAAAACGTGAATAATTCAATTCAATTCAACAAAAAAGTTCATTTTTGACCAATTAGTTGAATTTTAATCAGTTGAATTTTTAAGCTGAAATTGTCAATTTTAAACAGAAAGGTTAATTTTCATCCGAAACATATTAATTTTTAATCAGTTTAATTTTTAAGCAAAAAAGTGCAAATTGCTACAGAAAGAGGTGAATTTAAAAAAAAACACTGTAATTTACTAAAAAAATTGAATTTTCAATGAAATTGTAGAATTTTCAATTCAAAAAAGCGAATTTTCAAATCGAGAGTAATTATCAATTTTCAACAAAAAAGTTCATTTGATTTTTAACAAAATTTTTTTTAATTTATCAAAACAATTGAATTTTCAATGAAATTGTAGAATTTTCAATTCAAAAAGGCGAATTTTCAAATCGAAAATAACTATAAATTTTCAACAAAAAAGTTCTTTTTTAACCTATTAGTTGCATTTTAATCAGTTGAATTTTTAAGCTGAAATTATGAATTTTAAACAGGAAGGTTAATTTTCATCCGAAACATATTAATTTTTAAGCAAAAAAGGGCAAATTGCTACAGAAAGAGGTGATTTTTTTAACAAAAGCACTTTTTACTTTACTAAAAAAATTGAATTTTCAATTCAAAAAGGCGAATTTTCAAATCGAGAGTAATTACAAATTTTCAACAAAAAAGTTCATCTGATTTTTAACAACACAATTTTTAGTTTATTAAAACAATTGAATTTTTAATTTAAAAAGGCAAATTTTCAAATCGAGAGTAATTATAAATTTTCAACAAAAAAGTTCATTTTTATCCAATTAGTTACATTTTAATCAGTTGAATTTTTAAGCTCAAATTGTGAATTTTAAACAGAAAGGTTAAGTTTCATCCGAAGCATATAAATTTGTAATTAATTTAATTTTCAAACAAAAAAGCGCAAATTGCTACAGAAAGAGGTGAATTTTTAACAAAAACACTTTTTAATTTATTAAAAAAAATTGAATTTTCAATGAAATTGTAGAATTTTCCATTCGAAAAGGCGAATTTTCAAATCGAGAGTAATTATAAATTTTCAACAAAAATTGATTTTTAACAAAAAATTTTTAATTTATCAAAACAATTGAACTTTCAATTAAATTATAGAATTTTCAATTCAAAAAGGCGAATTTTTAAATCGAGAATAATTATAAATTTAAAAAAAAAAGTTAATTTTTAACAAATTAGTTGAATTTTAATCCGTTAAATTTTTAATCTGAAATTGTGAATTTTAAACAGAAAGGATAATTTTCATCCGAAACATATTAATTTTTAATCAGTTTAATTTTTAAGCAAAAAAGGCCAAATTGCTACAGAAAGAGGTGAATTTTTAACAAAATTTTTTTTTGATTTATTAAAACAATTGAATTTTCAATGAAATTGTAGGAATTTCAATTCAAAAATGCTACTTTTTAACAAAAAAAATTTTAATTTATTAAAACAATTGAATTTTCAATTCAAAAAGGCAAATTTTCAAATCGAGAATAATTATGAATTTTCATCAAAAAAGTTCATTTTTAACCAATTAGTTGAATTTCAATCAGTTGAATTTTTAAGCCGAAATTGTGAATTTTTAACCGAAATGTTCATTTTCATCCGAAACAGATTAATTTTTAAGCAAAAAAGGGCAAACTGCTGCAGAAAGAGGACAATTTTTAATAAACAAAATTTTTTAATTTATCAAAACAATTGAATTTTTCAATGAAATTCTAGAATTTTCAATTCAAAAAGGCGAATTTTCAAATCGAGAATAATTATAAATTTTCAACAAGAATGTTCATTTTTAATCAATTAGTTGAATTTTAATCAGTTGAATTTTTAAGCTGAAATTGTGAATTTTAAACAGAAAGGGTCATTTTCATCCGAAACAGATTCGGATGAAAATTATCCTTTCTGTTTAAAATTCACAATTTTATTTTCGGGTTAAAAATTCAACAGGTTAAAATTCAACTAATTGGTTAAAAATGAACTTTTTTGTTGAAAATTGATAATTATTCTCGATTTAAAAGTTTGCCTTTTTGAATTAAAAACTCAATTGTTTTAATACATTAAAATTTTTGTTTGTTAAAAATTCACCTCTTTCTGCAGCAGTTTCCCCTTTTTTGCTTAAAAATTAATCTGTTTCGGATATTAACTTTTTTTTTTAAATTTATAATTATTCTCGATTTGAAAATTCGCCTTTTTAAATTGAAAATTCTACAATTTCCTTAAAAATTAAATTGTTTTAATAAATTCAAAAAATTTTGTGTTAAAAATTGTCCTCTTTCTGTAGCAATTTTCCCTTTTTTGCTTAAAAATTAATCTGTTTCGGATGAAAATTAACCTTTCTGTTTAAAATTCACAATTTCAGATTAAAAATTTAACGGATTAAAATTCAACTAGTTTGTTAAAAACTAACTTTTTCTGAAACTTTATAATTATTCTCAATTTGAAAATTCGCCTTTATGAATTAAAAATTCTACAATTTCATTAAAAATTCAATTGTTTTAATAAATTCAAAATATTTTGTGTTAAAAATTGTCCTCTTTCTGTAGCAATTTTCCCTTTTTTGCTTAAAAATTAATCTGTTTCGGATGAAA
>JAAAKG020052389.1:0-18301 GCA_010014905.2 Druon quercuslanigerum
AAAATTTTGTTTGCATACACTAATATTTAAAAAAAATTTTAATACGAAAGTTTTTCATCTACTTGCCTAATGGCGAGCAATTTAAAAAGCTTTCATTTTTCCTCTTGTAAATAAGTGAAACTTCACTACAATAAAAAGTCTGTGAGCCCGTGAGGTGCGGTTCCGAGGTTTATATCGTGCCAAACTTATCTCCACTATCGCTCTGACAAATTCGTGCTTTAGAAGAGAAAAACAGGTCGTTCTTTTAAAGTCGCAATAAATATTTTTGCACTTTATCGTGGGGAGCCCCTGAAGCCAGCCACTTTTCGCGCGAGAGACCGTAATCAGGGAATATATTCACTCAGTGGATCTCGGGAGTGAATGCAATAGGGAATATGGAATAGGGGAAGGAACCTTATGTTTGTGAATGTGCAAGTCTGAATTTGCTTGTAGAATATGACTGTAAGTGTGTTTGTAGGGTGGAAGGCAGAAGAACGCGCACCACGAGTTCGAAGAGGTGCCCAAGAAATACGGTGGGATTTCGAGCGGAATGAACTCCGAATTATGCGTCAGACAAATGCCCGGTCATGAAAACTAAACTTTACTTGAAGCTTTGAGCTAGCACCACGCTTTCCTCCACTTACCTCTCAGCATAATTTAGACCTGCACCTGCACCTGCACACCCAACTCTTCTTCAGAAGAGACGTGTATTAAACCCTTAACTGTCGCAAATAATTCCAGCGAGGCAGTTGCTTTAACGAGTTTTCCCGAGTCAATTTAAAAAAGTTCTTATTTTTTTGCAACTCAATTAACGCTCATGGATGCCATACAGAAAAAGCTTGTTACGAAATGTTGCAGGCAATTGGCCACGGAAGGTAAACGCCAGGTGGGTATTTTAAACTGAGTTAAAGTTTCCGTGGTGAATCGAATATGTCTCCACGAAAAGTTTATCTCTGCTTTGACTAAGTAACCTCTTCACTTATTCAAAGGTCATGCATTTGGATGTTTCAAGTCTGCAGGGATCCCCACGCTTACTGTGAGCTGTGAGGTGATTTTGTCAAGCGACGTTCATTGGCTGCCGCTGCCTTGTATCGATACGCGCGCCGTAAGCATGTGTGTGACCTTGCAACAAACCAGTGCTTTCTACTCTTCAGGCCTCTTTTCAATTGGTCAGCGGGCGAGACTGTACATGGTCAATGGTGGGAGGTAAAGGGGCTTCGCCACTTGTAATATCCGAGCGGGAGAGACTTGGAATCAGTGAGCATTGGAATAAGTTAGAGTTCACTTTAGTCAGCTGACTATTACCCTGCTTGAATGATTACCTGCAACATACCATAGCCAGCTTTTTCTATGACTGGTTAATCGTACTTCATAAACTGAGTCCTAAATAAGCCGTTTTGACTAGTTTTTTGTATACTTAATTGGAAGATTTGAAAGAGTTGTATTTTTAGGTAAACCTAACGATGAGACCAAAAACTACCATGCAACAGGTCCAAAGTTCATATTTGTTTTTCGTATTGTCGTTAGGTTCGCCCAAAGCACAACCGAGAAGATTTGCTCCCTTCGGTATGGCCGGTAGCAATCATGGAAAGTCAAGAAAGCAAAAACCATTTCAAATCACTTTCAAAAATAATGTGGGCTACCACATAGTAATTTTTTTCTCAGTTCACTTTTTTAAGTAAAAGGTTGACTCTAATCACTATTCTTTCAATAAATTATTGGTTGTGCATCTTATCTTATCTAAAATTAAATTAATATTTAAAGATATTACGGCCATCACGAACTCCTTTTTTTATCCTTTTAGCTATCTTCCTTACTTGCTTTACTGCAGCTCCTTGTTCTCTTTCCATTGTCCTTACTTTTTTCAGAGAATACTTTTGGCAATTCAGGTATTTGGCTTGAATACCGATCGTATGAAAAGATATAAGAAAATTAAAATTAAAATTGAAATTTCTTATTTTTAAACCTATTTTTTTAATTCTTTTAAAATATATTAGTTTTTTTTACAATTTTAACAGATTCCAATAATTAAGGGATTTTGAAGGATTTTCAAGATTTTAGAGACTTTAAAAAAGACCAAAAAATTTTTAAAAGCCTTCAAAAGTTTCCAGATATTGAGCAAGGATTGAGCGATTTCGTAGGGTTTCCCAGATTGAAAAAAAATCTCAAGGTGTTGCCAAATATTTTAAAGAGTTTTGAAAATTTTATGATAACTTGGAAAAGACTAAGGAATTGTCAATTGATTCTGACATTTTTTTAAATTTATTACAGTAATTTAGCGATATTTTAAAGGATTTGAAATAGTTTTGATGTGGCTGTACAGAATTTTCTAGAATTTCGGAAGTTGCGAAAGGATTTAACAGGACCTTCAAGGTTTTCAAATATTTCAAAAGATTCCGGGATATATTAAAAGATTTCCCATGCTCTCACTGATTTTCAGAGAGTTTTAAAGTTCCTAAGGAATTAGAAAAAATATCCTGACATTTTTGCAAATATCATTAAATTTCATATAATTGCAAGCTATTAGAAAATATCATTAAAAAATTAAAGATTTTTTCAATTAATAAAAATTTTAAAGGAATTCCTAATTGATCTAAATAATTTAAAGGGATATTAAAGAATTTTTAAAAGTTTAGGCCAATTGAAAACATTTCGAGTAATTTTCAGGAGTCTTAACAGGGTAACGTGATTTTAAAGGATTTTAAATATTTCAGGGTTTTTAAAAGATTCGAAGGAATTTCTATATAATTTCAATAATTTAAAGGGTTGCCAAAGAATTATATATATTTTAGGATATATTCACAGATTTCCATTTATTTTCAAGACCTTCAAAAAGTTTTAAGGGGTTTCGAAATAATTTGAGGAATTTTAAATATATAAGGGAATTCGAGAAAATTCCAAGTCATTTTTTTTAATAACTGCAAGACATGAAAAACGTTTTCAAATATTTTAAATTATTTTGAAAATTTCCAATTTTATACAATTTCAGAGGATAAAAATTTTTATATCATTTTAAAAGCTCTTCTTATTTAAATTAGTTTCCCAGGAATTTAAGAAATATTATCAAATTTCGCATTCTCAGAACTCTCAGAAAAATAGTTCAGTATTACGAAATGAAATAAGTTTTTTCATAATTCCATTTGGAATTTGTGAGAAATTTTAATAACAATTTTTTGATGTTTAAAAATATTCGATTAACTCAAGAGTCTGATTTATCCGAGAAAAAATCTAAAAAATGAAGGATTTAAATGTTTCAAAGTTTTTCTTCATATCGCAAAGCCTTCAGAATAAAGAAATCAAATTTTAAATACATATTCCTTAAAAAAATTTAAATCTTAATTTTTTAACGTTTAATTAAAGGAGAGTGACGTCTAGTAGCATTGGAACCAAATAGGCGGCTGTACTCGTAATTGGCCTGTGGTTTGTAGCTCTTTCTGTGCCTGAAGTAGCGTTGGAAGGATATTAATGTCTTCCTCCACTTCGAACCACTTGATAGCCCTTTTCAGTTTACTCTAGGTCACTTTCAACCACAGCGATTTATAAAGTATAAATTATAAATTTAGCAGGACAACAGTTCAATTTATCATTTTATTTATAAATTTAACCTAAATATAAATAACAAAATAATACGAAATAAATGTTTTTAATCATTACAGTTACTTTTTCATATAGAATTTCTCTTTTTGCTATTATTTTCTAGAAATATCAACTTGCCTTTTTAACTGAAAAATGTAACACTTGGCTTCAATTTTTTGTGGCTAATAAATCTGTTTTTTTATTTTAAATTTAAATATTTGTTTATTTAAGTAAATATATTGACATAAAGAAAAAATATTTTAATTTTACTTTGCTAAAAATTCATTGATGAAGATTCTTCACTTTAGTTAAAAATTCTACTATTTGGTGGAAAATGTAAGTGTGTTGCTGCTTTTTGTGGAAAAATCTACTTTTTGTCTTGAAAATTCTATTACTTTTGTAGAAACACTAACTACAAAATTAGATGTTGGTTTCAAAATTAAACTGTTTTGCAGATAATTTAGGAAAAAATTTCTGACATTCAAATTAAAATATTTGTTAAATGATTTAACTACTTGGATGAAATTTTAACTACTTTGATCAAAATTCATTTTATTTATTGACGATTGATTTCCCTAGTTTAACTATATTGTTTAAAATTTAATTATTTTGTAGAAATTTAACTTTTTGGATAAAAAGTCTTCATTTTCGGATAAAATTTTAACCATTTTATTGAACTATTGCCTTCTTGGATGCTTGGCAGTTCAACTACTTTATTGACAAAGCAACTTTTTGGTTCATAATTAATTTATGTTTGACATTCAACCATTTGGTTAGAAATTCAAACTAAGCCATTAAAAAAATTCGTTTATTTCAACTTTCTCAAATTTCTTCAAATCTGGGAAAGCTGCCTAAAGTGTATATAGCAACCTAGACACTATACGTTTCATAAATTAAAATGAAATTGATTTATTTTTCTTTAATTTGTGCCCTTAATTTACGAGTATCCACTGTAATTTGCATTATCCGCTGCAGGAAGGTTTCTTCTATTAATTTCACTATTCACTTTTCATTGCAATTTTAGAAAAATTATATATAAATTAACAATACACCACATACTAATTTCCTATGGGAAATATATTCATTTTTCAATTTCCAACCTTTATTTCAGGCTTTAAATGAGAAAATTTTTTGTACTAAAAACTAACATTATCTTTTCATTCAGTGTTTTGTCTTTTATGGAAAAAGTGTAGAATCCCCCAGAGGGCAGTGGATCTAGTTTAGTCCATATTTTATATACAAAAATGGCTTTAAGATTCAGAGAAAATAATCCTTCTTCGTCTTAAAAATGTTTGACAAAGTCTCACATTGACGAAGGCTTTTAAAAGCAATGTTGAAGTAGCAGTTGCTAAGAATCGGCAGTATTCGCGAGAGAAATCTCCGGCATTCGCGATATGTAAGAACCGGATATCCGCAGTGCCTCGGTTACTACTATTCTTCATCGTTTCCGATTTCCACTACCGCCGACTTTCTTTCGACGCAGATTAAAGATTCCTGACCCGAATCTGCCTCCCTTCTCTACCTTCCTTCGCGGCAAAGGATTATCCGAAAGATATTACCGCCATCACGGACTCCTTTTTTATCCTTTTGCCTGTCTTCCTTTATTTGCTTTTCTTCACCTCCTTGTCCTCTTTTCTTTGCCCTCACTTTTTTCCCAGAGAGTACTTTTTGCAATTCAGGTGTTTGGATTGAATATCGATCATATGAAAAGATATGAGAAAATTTAATTGCGGTGGAATCCCTTAGTGGAAACGGAATTTTTATATAATTTTGTTAAGCTCTTCACCTAGGCCGATTGCTAGAAAGATTGGTCAGTCTTAGTTATGAGTTAATATTTTTTTGGTTGAAAAATATTCAATTATATTTTCATTTCGGCATTCATCTCGCTTAGTTTAAAATTTTAATATTTTGTTCAAAATCGAACTATTTTATAAAAATGGAATTATTTTATTGAGAAGTAATTTTCTGTCAAAAATTTAAATACTAGGTTGAAAGTTGAATAATGTGAATATCGTCAACAATTAATTTTTTAAATTTATTATTCATCTGTTTGACTAAAAATGTAATAATTTTGTTAAAAAATCCTTTTGTTTTTGGATAAAATTTCCTTTTTTTAACTAAAAAGTTAACACTTCCATTTTTTGTTGAAAAATTGATATATTTCGTTAATAATTCATCTTTTTTCTATAAAATTTATTGTATTGGTTAAAAAATCATTTTTGTTAGTTAGAAATTCATCTCTCTAATTAAAATTTTGACCATTTAGCTAATCATTCTTTTGTTTGGCCGAGAATTAGTTTTCTGGTTAAAAACCATCTGCTTAGTTTACAATTAAACTACTTTGTAAAAAATTGTTGAAAACTTTGATGGAAATTGATAAAAAATCATGATTTTGGTTCAGGATTTAACTATTTTTGTTGTTGTTGTTGTTGAAGATCAGTTTTTTTTAGCTGAATATGTAACGTGTTCATTTATGTTTAAACATTTTTTTCAGTTGAAAATTTATCCATCTAAATTGAGAATTAACACATGGATAGTAATCAATTTGGTATTATTTTAAGAAAAAATTGTTATTAATCCTTTAGCTTGATATTTTTTTCGGAAGGAAAAAATGTTAAAAAATCTATGGGTATGGAGATTTGAACCGGCAACAGACTTTGCGCTTGAATTCCAAGTTAGAATTCCAAAGGTAGAAATTTTGTAACTTTAACTCTATTGTATTTTCAAACCATGATAATAAAAATAATTATGTTTTGTTGCAGGTGACTGAATTTTGGAAATCCTAATAATCGGTTATACAATCTGAAATATATCTGAGTACTTTAGTTGTAATTGATGAACACAGAAACTAGAAAGTTTATATCAATATGCTTTTTAAAAAGACATAAAAATGTTAAAACCGCAAACATGGATCGGATAAACAAAGAGGACAAATTGGTGATCATAAAATTAATTTATATAAATTCAATTTTGATCTTTATTTTTCCTTTCTTGTGCCTTTAAACTACATTCAGTAGCGATTAAGGGTCCCTTATTTTTATACCAATTATTATCTCTTCTCCTCCTTCAATCTGTCTTTAATACTGCGAAAACTCTTTGAACTTTTGGTCGTAAATAAAAAAGTGGATTCCCTTATAAACCAAAAAAAGAACTCCAGCTTAAAAAGATAATACCAGCACCATCAATATTTTCTTTCAATTGAGGAAAAAATCATTTAATCTTATAATAAAATGGATCAGAAAAGATTTCATTTTTCTTGTATTCATAATAGATATAACTTCATACTTTTATTACCAACAAAAACTTGTTTTTTTTGTTTTAATAACGTCAAACTATATATTGTGTAAAATGATGAACATAATATTTTTGAAATTATCAATTTTTAATTCATTTTCTAAATTATCGTAATCCGTTTATAAAAGAATCTTGGTTAAAAATTTTGTGTCATTAAGAATCTGGGCGACAAATATTTATAGTCAAAGCCAATAAAAAATTTGCCACGGGAAAGATTTTTACAAATAACTCTTTTTATTCGACTTAAGTAACATATTTTTTTAGGCTAAAAGTAAAACTGTTTGGTTAATAATAATTAATATTCCTTGGTTAAGGATTTAACTACTTTGTTGTAAAATTCGTCTTTCTGGTTGAATTTAACTGTTTTTTGATTAAAAATAAACTCACTTTGTCTGAAATATCTATTATATTATCTAATGAATATTCAGTTTTTTATGCATATTGAACTACTTGGTTGAAGGTTCTACCATCATCGCTTTGTTGAAGATTTATCGTTTTATGTTATTTGACAATTCATATCTTGGGTTGAAATTTCTGTCTATTTTTGTTGTTTAAAATAAATTTTTTAAACTGAATATGCAAAGATTCTATTTTGAGTTAAAATTTAAACTCTTTTAGTTCAAGATTTATCTTTTTTAGTAGAAAACTAATTTTTGTGTTTTTAAATTTCTTAGTTTTTAATTCAAACTGCAACTGTTTATCTAAAAATCGACTTTTTTTGTAAAAATACATATTTATATTATATAAATCTTTTCAGGTTAAGAATTTTTCCGTTTTATAGAAAATTCAGCTTTTGACTTAAAAGTTCAACGATTTGGATGATTTTTTTTTATTTTTTGACTGAAAAATCTTTTTTTGTTGAAATTTAGTATTTCTGGTTAAGAAATTAATTATTTGACTTGAAAATTGATCTCTTTATTAAAAAATTCAGTGATTAGATTTTATCCACACTAAGAAATTTCTTCGACCGTTATTATCCTTAATGATAGAATGCGTTTTTTTTGGTCATACGGTCCAATAAAAGTAAAAATGGATTCTGATGACAATATTTATTCGTGAATTTTATAAGATATACCAACGTAGTTTTAAACCTAGTTGCAGGTCTTCTTCAAGGTAATACGTCACCTAATTTAAAAAAAATTTAAGAATATTTAATACATTGGAAAAGAATTAACAAATTTGATTAAACAAAATAAAATAAAAATATTGTATTATGTGTAAATTTATCTGTCACTTTTGATATTAAAATCCAAAAACACTAGTTATTTTAATTGTAATTAAGTTTTTACTCCAGGATCATAATTTTTGAGTCAGCCAAATTATATACATTCAACTAATTGTTATCATTTAAACCTTCCTAATACATATACTTTGAAAGGTGTCTTTTAAAAAAAATACAATAAACTTTAAATTTGAAGCCCAAAAAATAAAACAGGCTCTTAATTATATTATTTTTACTACATTTTAAAACAAAAATTTAAAACAGCAGATACTTTTATTTGGAAGGACAAACATGGATTATCGAATGTTTTATTTTACCCTATTTTTATGTTTTATGTACCATTTTAGTTAAATTTGATTCTTTTTTCTTAATTATATATCATTAAAAATTTAAATATTTTGTTTAAAATGCGTCTTTCGGACCAAAAATTCATTTTTTCGAATGAAAAATCATTTATAATGCTAGCAGGGTCATATTTTTTGTTTGAAAAAAATTGATTTTTTTCAATGTTCAAAAACGGTAAAATCTCCTGAACTCATTCAAAAAATGCATTTTTAAAAAAGAGCAATAATTTCTCTCCAAAAAGACGAATTTTCAACCAAAAAGATAATACTTAAGTCCAAAAAATTTATTTTGCAACAAATTATTTAAAATTTCAACCCAGTAGTTGGATTTCCAACCAATGAAGATAAATTCTCAACGAAAAATATGCTAGTGGATAATTTAACCAAAAAATATTTTCTTTATAAATTAAAAACAGTCGAATTCAACCATAAAATGTACATTTTCTACAAAGCTGTTGAATTTTCAATACAAAAATATGAAATTGCTACAAAGAAGTTAATTTCCGACAAAATAGTCGAATGCATTACCAAAAGAAATGTATTCTGAACCTAAAATGTATTTTTAGACTTTTTAATAAAAAAGCATTAACTTTCAACCAAAAAAGATAAGTTTCCTAAAGATGATAAAATTTTAATGAAAGAAAATGAATCTTATATCATAAAAGGCGAAAGTTCAGAAAACCGTTTGCATTCTCGACCAAAAAAGAAAAACCTTTCGACTAAAAATAGCAGAATTTTTTGACCCGGTTCTATTTATTTAGTTAGCCTTTAGGGGTAATAACAGAAAAAGGGGAAATTCCTTGAATAAGGGAAAAAAGAGGAATTCTTTACAAAAAAGAAGGATACTAGGGGAATAAGGGAATAGGGGATAGAATGCATTAAGAGCATGAAGGATACTCTAGTTCTTTTCACGAATGAGAGGAGTGGGCTGACAAAGAGTAGTTTTTCGCCCTGAGAGCTTTTACCTATCCGGAAGAGCTTCTTAGAATATATATCGCACTTGTACATGCATATTGTGAAAACAGGAAAATTCGCATTTTCCATTTTGTGAATTTCGCTCAGTTTTCTTTCAGCAGAATGGGCAGGCGTGCTGTCGTTTTTCGTTCCACATTTTCTCATAGTGCGAGGAAGACTATTTTCGCAAGATTTTTTTGATATACTACGTGTGTCTTCGCTTTATTCGAGTCGTAATGCGACTACTATTTCATTCCTCACAAGCATTACGCCAACGTTATGGTGACTTCGAAGTGCCATACTTTTTTCTGCTGAGTCGCAATGCGACTTATTTTTCTATAAATAAAAGCAAAATGATGAAGTCGTGACAAGTGATGCTTTTGATCCGATGTTATTATAATTTTGGTATTCAGCTCTAACATCTCATGTCACTTTATAAAAAGCGATTATATTTTTATTACAAATTTTATTATTTGGTTAAAAATTAATCTTCCTTTGGATTCGGCTTTGGATCGGCTTTTTTTTAAATTCAACTGTTTTTGATTAAAAAATAAAATCTTCTTTGTTTAAAAAATCTACTATAAAATTATCGTTGAGTTAAAAAAAATTGAACTATTTATGTTGAAGGTTGCAAAATTTATTATCATTTTGCGTTTAAGAATCATCATTTTAGTTGAAAATTCACCTTTGTGGTTATAAATTCGTCATTTCTTTGGAAACAAATTCTTGTGATTGAAAATTTAACTATTTCAATTTAGAACTCATAATTTTAGTCAAAAATTCATCTCTTTGATTGAAAATTTAATTATTTTTTTGAAAACTCATTTATGTTTTAGTTGAAAATTAATTTTTTAAATCCAAAAACTAATATTTTTATGATGAAGTCGTGACATGTGCTGCTTTCGATCCGATGTTTTTATACTTTGGGTATTCAGCTCAAACGTCTCATGTCACTTTATTAGTGAAGATTATATTTTTAGTCAAAAAATTTATCATTTGGTTGAAAATTATTTTTCCTGAAGATTTTGTTGGATTTAACTATTTTATTGTAAAATTCGTCTTTTTTTAAACACGACTGTTTTCGATTAAAAAATAAAATCTTCTTTGTTTGAAAAAAAAAATGAACTATTCATGTTAAAGTTTGCACGCATTTATTATCATTTATTTTTTTGTTTAAGAATAATAATTTTATTTTTAAATTCACATTTTTGCTGAGAAATCCGTCCTTTCTTTGTTGAAAAGTTATTCTTGTAACTGAAAATTTAACATTTTGAATTTAAGACTAACGATTTTATTCAAAGGTTCATCTCTTTGGCTGAAAATTTAATTATCTTGTTGAATTTTTTTTTAGTTTAACATTTATTAATTTGTTAGAAAATTCACATTGAGGTGCTAAATTTAACTGGCGTCTTTCTTCGTTAAAAATATAACTTTTTGATTAATAATTAGTCTCTTTTGGTTACGGATTCAATAATTTTGTTGTATAATTACTCGCTTTAGTAAAATTAAGTTCTTTCCAACAAATAATAACATCGTTTTTGTCTTAAATATCCACAATCGCACTATTCTTTAAATATTCATATTTTTTGGTTCAAAATTTAACTTTTTTAATTGAGTTGCGGACTGAACCAGTTTATTAAAAAATGATTTTTTGTTGAAAAGTTATTATTTTTTTGAGAAATTCACTTTTTAAAATTTTTTCTTGTATCTGTTGAGAATTTAATTCGTGTAACTAAATATTTATAATTATTTCACCTGATGATTTATAATTTTAGTCGTTGGTCCATATCTTTGTTTAAAAATTCACCTTTTTGGTTGCAAATTCGTCTTTTTTTAGTTAAAGATTAATTTTTTCAACTGCAAATGGAAATATTCCAGTTTAACTATTCCGTTTTTATGTTGAATTCAAAGCATCATCTTTTTTTTTCTGAGTCACATTGCGACTTATTTTTTTATAAATAAACGCGAAATCCGATTTTATCATACTTTTGGTAATCAGCTCAAACATCTCATGCCACTTTATTAGGGACGATTATATCGTCTATTAAAGTTTTCTATTATTTGTTTGAAAATTCAAGAATTTTGTTTAAAAATCACTATTTTTTCTTGAAAATTGACTGTTTTTTTAATCGTCTTCTTGTGTTGAAAATTCAACAATTTTCGAAGAAAATTTACGTTTCGTTAAAGATTCATATTTCGGTGATGATAATTCATATGCTGTTGTTAACAGTTCACCTGCTACCTTTTTTCATTAAAAATTAAACTATTTTGTCAAAAAATATTATTTTCTAGGATTCTTTAAGATTTAATTATTTTATTAGAAAATTCGTCTTTTTGGTTAAATTCGACTCTCTTTTATTCAAAACTAAAATCTTTTTGGTCTGAAATATCTACTATTACATTATTCTATAACTTTATTTTTTTATAAAAATTGAACTACTTGGTTAAACATCGAGCCAATTGAGTATAATTTTTGTTTAAGGATTATGGTTTGAGTTAAAAATTTACCTTTTTGATAAAAAATTCGTCTTTTCTTGGTTAAAATTAATTCTTGTAACTGAAAATGTAACTATTTTCATTAAAGACTTTTAATTTTAGTCGCAGGTTTATTCCTTTTGTTTAAAATCTAATAATTTTTTTGAAAATTCTTTTTTTTTATGGAACATTAATTTTTTAACAAAAAACGTAATTACTTTATTTTAACCTTTCCAGCGTCGTGCTGACTTCCAAGAGCCATTATTCTGTCTTCTGCGTCGCACTGCGACTTATTTTTCTATAAATAAATGTAAATTGATGAAGTCGTGACATGTGATTTCTTCGATCCGATTTTATTATACTTTTGGGCGTTCAGCTCAAATATGACATGTCACTTTATTCGTATAAGATTTTTTAAATCAGAGTGAATCAGAGTGAAATGCATCTGTTTTTCTCGAAGATATTTTAAAATAATTTTAATCAATGAAATCCCAGAAATTATAAATTTATGTTATTGAAATAATATAAATAAGAATATATAAGAAATTAATGATTAAATAATAGATATATTTATATATAAATTTTAGACTGCAGGTCACTTCATCAATTATTCCATTTCCCCATTTTAAAATGAATTTATCGTTTTCCACCTGTTTTGAATAAACCTCTCTTTTTTTCCCTTTTCTCGAATTGTCGCTTAAACTCGAACTGAACAATAGAACCCAAAGAAGAAAACACAACTATTTCCGGTTTAAAGTTAGTTCCTTTTGGTACAAAATTCAACTATTTGATTCAAAATGTAACGAATTTGTTGAAAATTTAACTATTTACTTATAAAGTCATCCTATAATATATTTTGTTTGTTAAAATTGCAATGTTTTTTCATTAAAGTTAGTTTTCATTGTTTGAAAATTTTTGCTTTAAAATTTATCATTCTTGGTTGAAAGTGATTTTTGTATTGAAAATTCACCTTTTGAGGTTGATAATATTACTTTTTTTGGTCGAAACTTCATCTTTTTTGTTTCCTCTTTCTGCTTGAAAGTTAAACTATTGGGATGGGAACAGAATTTTATGCTGAAAATCTATTGATTTTTTATATTTTATGTTAAATTATTTGGTTATAAATGCATCGGATTTGTTAAAAATTTATTTAGTTATAGAAATTTATCTTTTATATTAGGAAATTTATCTTTTCTGTTTGCAAATTCAACTTTATTGGTTCAAAATGAGCTATTCTTTTGAAAATTGGTCAACTTTGATGAAAAGTTAAACTATTTGGCTGTAAACTATTATTTTTGTTTATTTGTTGTAAATTCAACTGTTTGGTGAAAAACTTGTTTGGTTAAAAGTGGTCGTTCTTGTTTAAAAAAATCACCTCTTTTTAATGATAATGATACTGTTTTGAAAAAATTATATTTTTTAATTAATAATTTAACTATTAAGTTAAAAAATGAATTATTTGGTTGAAAATTCATCTCTTTTGATTGAAATTAAACTATTTGTATAAACTTCATCTGTTTGGTTGGCAACTTCGAAAATTTTTTTGATAGTTGGTTTCTCTATTAAAAAATTAACTATTTAGTTAAAAATTAAATTACTTAAAAATTAAAAAAAGTCACCTTTTTGAAGATAAAATTCGCCTTTTTTGAAAATTCAAGTCTTTGGGTGAAAATTCAAATATTTTGTTAAAAATTTGTCTGTTTTGATTGAAACTCCATCTATATTGTTAATTTGTGGGAAATTCGTCCTTTTAGGTTTCAAAGGCAAGCTTTTCTAAACAAATCAATTTTCAATATGAAATCTCAATTCTAGTTTATATTTTGACTTAACATTTTAATCCTTTTATATTAAACTTAATATGGTACCGATACATTAATTTTATTTAAAAGAATTTTTTCTTCTTTTTCAAAAAATATTACTCTATTTCCCGTGTTTTGAGAGCATTTTAGGCTCTGAAGTCTGAAATTTGAATGGGTTTTTAACATGCGTTTTTAACTGATACTAACTCAGAATAAAATAATGATAAAATGCGTCGCAGGAAATTTTTTAAAAGGTTAAAGTTTTATTCAGACAACTCCTTGTTTTTTAAAACACATGTGTTGTGATAAAAAAACATAAGAAAGTTTAACCGATATTTAGTTAAAGTTTATATTGTGAAGTTAATTTTTGTTGCAATGAATCTTCCATCGAGAATCGACGTAAAGTTTATCTTCTGTTTTTTTCTGTGAATAAAATCTTTAAACTCGTTTCTAAAAGAAAACTCTTTTCGTTCGCTTGACCCAAATTTGTGTGAATAGATTGTTTTGGTTGAGCAATTTGCCGAAGATTTTCTCTCTTACTCTCGTTTTTCTCTATACTATATATGTACATATGTTATGTTGGAAAGAAGATTCTAGAGCTTTACGTGCGTGTGAAAAGAGCCTTTGCCAACGTGACGAGGGTCGACGGGTCGACGGTGCATCGAATGCACTCGTTCAGTGCTTCGTACAAAAGCTTCTTTACGCCACCACACTCGACTGAAGGTTTTTCACTGAAGAGGAAATATTAAAATTTCACTTGAACCACATCAAGTAATGCGCATCAGGTTTCTATCCACTTGTCCAATATGTTAGTTGCTTCAGAAATAAACCCCTCTTCGTTGTATCTACTTCAAGTGCAAGCTTTAGTTTTTTTATATCTATTTTCCATCTAATAAAGCCTATTCATTCAAAAAGGAACCTGGGGAAATTCATTCCTAATTTCCTGTCAAATTCAAATTTCATCAAATTTCTGTAAGAAGCACTTTAAGTATAACTGTCAAAAATAATCAGGGGAATAATAATCAATGTTTGGTCACTTTTTTCGCAAAAAACTTTTTTATTTACGTTTTAAGACACGATTCGAGTTACAAGACGATACTCAAGACAAGATTCAAGACGAGGTTTAAGATCAGATTCGAGGCGATATTCGAGACGAGGCGAGGCGAGACGATGAGCGGAGTGGAAAATTAGCTTTGCAACGTTTAAAGGGATTGCAAAGGATTTAAAAAATGTGTATTTTTAAAATTTTAAGAAATTTCAGGAGCTTTAAAATATAACTCGATACTTCAAAATGTTGGAAAGGTTTAGAAATATTTCTACGTTCTTAAAAGATTTGAAGTAATTTTAAATTGTCCTCATTGGTTTGATAAGATTCTAGATCATTTTAAATATTTTAGGGCGTTTACAATTATTCTCAGGCATTGCCAAGATCTTCCAAAAGTTTAAACGGATTTTGAAAGATTTCAAAGGTTTTGAAATATTTTAGGAAATTTAAAAATATTTCAAAGAATTCTCTATGGATTAAAATTATTTGGACGGATTTGAAAGGTTTCGAAATATTTTCGTGTGTATTTAATCATTTCAAGGAATGAAAAGAAATGTGCAGTTGTAAAGAATGTCCAATGATATGAAATAATTTTTCATAACTAAATTCTAAAATAATAATAATAATAATAATTTTAGAAATAATTTCTGTTTTCGGTCTAATTCCTCTTTATTTATTCTAGTTTTACTGAAATTAATGGGATTTTTCTAATTCATCTGAATTATTTTGAATTTAACTTGAAATTTTTTTGATACTTATGAATTTATCCTGAATTTGTTTAAATTGGCATCGCTTAGAATTTTAAATAAAACATAATTAAATTTTAATCAGAGAACTGCACAATTAAAAATTTGAAGTACTCTATAGTGAAGTACTTCTAGTAACTCGCTTAAAACCCAGAAAAAAATAAAGTGTCGATTTCGATCAATTCTTAATTTAATTAATTCCACTTCCTTAAGTTTTTGGCAAGAGAAAGTCTTTTCAACTTGACGAAGTCCAACTTTATATGAACTTTCTAAGAATACTAAACCAGAGGGCACAAAATAGCTTCAAGTTTCATAGACTGACCTATATTTCTCACTCCTCCTACACACACATGAATGATAAATTTTAAAAATGCCTTTAAGAAGTGACATTTATACCAAGGAGAATATGAGGAAGCAAAAATGGATAAAGAAGAGAAGAGAGTTTTTGAAACGAACGTGATATTTTCTTATCTTTCTGGCAGCAGACTCTTTCAAATGCATCCTTTTTATATGTATTACCTACAGATGTACTTGACATTTTCACGGTCGCGCAATTGCGACAGCCAACGATTATTCGAATCGCTGAGAAGCACACTTGCCCAACCGTGAGGGTGAATTTATATTGTACAAACACGTTTATAATACAAGAGAAATATTTTGTTTCTGAACGCTTTTGAGATGCAGGCGAGAAAATATTCCATTTTCCATAGGGAAAATGAGTATATAGGTAATTCTCCAGACAAGGGCACTTTGGTGTCCATGGATTTTATTACTAAAACAACTGGTTATATTATTGTAAAATTTGGTAAAGATCTTTATTTTAGTACCATATAACAAGTTCCGTATTAAAAATTTGGTTATATCGTTGTAAGGAAGAGTAACAAAAATATAATATATCCGAAAAATCGCTTTAATGACATGTGATTAGTGGGTCACGTGACCATATTCCTACCTAGCCAACATTTATCTTATTTCCTAAATTATTTACACATAGGGCGCCACTAATTATGAAAAAACTTTCTTTTTTTGCTTTTTTTATAATTATTAAAACTGAGGACCAGACCCACCTTTATTGGTGCTTCATTTTCGTTATCCTAAACTTTCAATTCGATGTGGCGCTTCTTTTGAAAATAAATTAGGAAATAAGAAAGTTTCGGTTAGGTAGTAATCTGGTCACGTGACCCACTTGTCACATGGCCTTAATCAGAGGTAAATTTTTGAGTCACGAATAGGAAGTAAATAATGAAATAATTTAAAATTGATGTTTAAGAATCCTATAGCTAGACTCAAATAGTACAATCTTTACCATTAATACTTATATATATATGAGTGTTTTTGAAACAAATTTTGGGGTTACGTCCATATATGAACAGCCGTCGTTTGACAATTAGGAATACCTTTTTGGGTCCTGCACACACATCGGATTGAAGAAAAATGATCTAACTGCTCATGCTCTAAGTTTTGAGTGTAAGCATTAGCAACTTTCTCCGCAGATAAAAAAGAAAAAACGACCAAAAAACCTCGCGTATTTTTTTTAGTATCCATTAACGTAAGTAGCAATATCTTTTGTATTTCACAATAGAATTCACTAAATAAAAAATTTTAATTTGGTACAGAGGGGCAGAAACTGATTAGTCAAAAGATTTTGCAATGAATTTTACTTAAAGCCTTAGGACTTCTTTTTGTGCTGTTTTCTATGGACGTAACTCCGACGTAACTATCGACGCAACTCCGTTTCATATTGTGACGTCAGCTGACAAGATGTCTGCAATCTTGGATTCTTGAACGCGAAAAACCTAATTCCACCCTGAAATTTTTTTTAAACAAGCGCAAAGGTTAACCCTTAAATTTCTCTTAAAATTTGGAAAAACGTATGCATCCCCTTGGGGTCTTCAGGACCCCAGCAGAAATTTCGTTGTTAAAACCAAATTATTTAATATTTTGGTCTGAATTTTTTTAGGCATGTTCTAAAGTATACCTTTTACAAGAAAAAACTATTTGAAAAATCAATTTTTAAATTAATGTTATTCAAAAAAATTAAAATCCGGAATAAAGATAAGATGGCAAGAGTAAAACCGTGAGACAATTAATGAAAATCCCATTAAAAAGACTAAACCTCAAATACAGCAACATCTAGAGTTAAATTTGCGAGTATTTAGTGGATTTTTAAAAATTTATTCAAGATAAGTAAGTTGTTTCGTATAAGTTTCCTACGATTTAAAGAGATTTGAAATGACTTTTTTGGTATTCATCCTGAATTGTTATTGATTCATTAAAAATTCATTTAATTCTTTAGAATTATTTTGAGTTTTTAAAGTTCACCTAAATTCTTTTAAATTTACTCACTTCTACTTAATTTTATGAATTTTTAAAATTTTAAAGTCTTTATTTAATTGATCCAGAAAAGAATAATGTACACAATACTTAGAAGTTTTGAAAGTATTTTTTAAATTGCTTGACATTTTTAAGATCTTTAAAAAATTGTAAAAGATTTAAAAGTTATTACACGTTTTAGATTATTTAAAAATATTACAAAGAAGTTTTTAATTTTTAAGAGCTTTAAAAACGTTGCAGGGATTTTAAAAAGATATCAAAGGATTTAAAAAATTTGAGGAAATGTTAAAAGATTTGTTAAAATGTTTTGATTTACTTCAATAGTTAATAGGCTTTTTAAAGGCTTTAGATTATTTTATGGTATTTCAAAAAGTTCCAATGCCTTTTCAAGAGATTTAATCTAGAATTAAAAACTGATTTATAAGTTTTAAAAATTACTTAAAATCTTGTTATTTAATAAATAAAACTTTCTTTTGTTATATCAAGTATATATCTTCTATAATTCTATTCCTAATATGTGAAAATTAATTTGT
>JAAAKG020052400.1:0-42671 GCA_010014905.2 Druon quercuslanigerum
TTTTAGGTCCGTGATCCTATCATAAAGGAAAATCTTTTTATAAATTGTCGTTGCAAGCCGAAGGTTTGGAGGGACTTGAAGCGCGGCAGATTGGTTATTTCCGATCTCCCGCGCATGCGCGATTTTTCAACCTCTGGGTTGCTCCTTGCTTCGGGGACTTCGGTGAGGCATTCTGTTTTGATCGCTTGAGAAGGACTCACGCTGCCTACCATGTACAGCCAAAAGTTTACAAGGGAGCATTTAATGGAGGTCTTCGCTGCCAAGTAAGTTGTGACTTTGGTTTTTAATCAACAGGCAAGGGGGTAGGCAAATGGGCTGTCGGGTCGAGCATCTTTTGGGATACATTCCGTGCGTGTTTCATTTATTAAAATGTAAGAATAGCGTGTTTGAGCAATTTAATCTTTGCATGCTCCTTTTCAGGTACTAATCATTAACTAAATATGGCGCTCAAGCCGCCAGGCGTTTATTCAAATTTCAAACGCCTTTTAATGTGGCTGACTCCGGAGGTTTTGCGGTCTATTCCGCCTGTGATATCATATAATATTTTTTGACGTTTCAGTGTTCCATTCTGGAGACACACCTCAATACAGTTCTTAACTCTAAGATAGGATCAAACACTTTTTTTTCTTTCAACTGCCAAGTTTCTCAAAAGATATTTTAGGTAATAAACTTAGTCGCACTCGTCATATTTTTAAGACACAATGATAAATAATTATCTATTTTTTACTCATTTTATGCATGATTTTCATGTTTTTTTCATTTTTTCTAACTTTTTTTTGTTAATTATTTATACTTCTTTATCATTAATTTTTTTAACTTTTAAATTTTTTAATAATAAATTATTGACTACATGCTTCAAAAGGGACCACATTGGGTGCGAAAAGTAGTCATTTCTTCATTTCATTCTACATGGTATTTATTTTAATGATCTTTGACACCATATACTTTTTACATATCCTGTAGTGGAACTTGCAGAAAAATAGAAGGAGCCATCTTAACTCTGAGAGTGATAAGTAATTTTTGTAATGTTTCAGTTCAAACACTACAATTTACTTTTATATTTATTGTTGTTTTTCCTAATGTAAGCAACTTCTCTTTTTATCACGAAAGCCCGTCGGCGTGTGCGAGGTCTTACTACGGGGTTTATAGGTTAAGTACCAGTGTTCTATCTTAATTGTTAACCATAGGTTATGAAAATAGTATTTTTAATTTTAAGCAAAAAGATCAAATTATTTTAAGAACTTTAATGCATTACGTATCATTTATTTATTTGTTCAAGATTTTTCCTTCTTCTTATATTCTAAACATTAACTGAAAACGGACTATCTGAGTCGACCTGATGGCGGGTAGCCATTAGTACAATATTTTATTGTACAACGTGGGTGAAGAGCGGATGTGAGTCCCGCCTTCAAAACTCCCGCCACTACTATTACTCAACATAGCGGCAGCAGCGCTGTTCATTGGTCGGCGCACCCAACATCCTTTAGCAGTTGACGAACGCGGACAAGCGCGAACGGAAATCCAGTACTATAGGAGGGAGCGCGGGAATTATGAGTTTACATGTCTCAGACGGCGTGAACCAGTGCGACTTGCATTGCATTTTGGACGATTGACAAATTATTGCTTAGTAAAAGTGCGAACTTGCAAAATTTATTTCTTAATTTTGTTTTGATTCATATTCATGTAGCGGTAACATGCAAATTCCCAAAAAATGTGACTTTTTTGCTTAAAATTTTCTTTTTAATAAACTAAAAAATTTGTGCTTTAGTTAGTTCTAGCTTTCTTATTGCAAATTACGCCTTGCTACTTCAAATTACCGATTTAAATTTTATTAGTGTTTCCACTATTGATACGCCTCCATTGGCGGTATTTCATTTCGGAAAAACTAATCAGAAACGTGGAACCTAAAGTAGAACGTAGTTTGTTCACTATTTCTGTCGCCGGGTCTTTCTTTTCTGATTGTGGTAGGTTAAACCTGAGTCGAAATATCTTTTGTTATAAGATGGGGTTAAATTAATAAAAGTTAATAATGTACATCTCCTGGTGGATCCTGAATGGAGCAAGGAAATCTTCGTCTTGGTTTTATAAAATAATCCAATTCTGACCTTGTATTTGATTTTTAATCTCATCTTCAAGTTCATTAGATCAGAGAATTATTCGCAGAATTCCATCGCGGAATCCAACGAGGACCTTTATTTGACCTGTAGAGGTCACTTTAATCTGTAGAGTTGACTCTAGACCTAAAAACATAACTGAACATAATATTTCCCGCTCTTTTTGATTCTGGCACAAAAAACAGGGTTGGTTTCCAATTTTTAAAAAATCAAGCTGCCTTCGAAATGACCTTGAAAAGAAGGGCCAAGGTCAAATCCAAGATCACCGTTGGATTCTTCGTTAAAACTTACCCAGAATATGACCTCCATTTTTTTAACAAACTACAAAGATTTCTAATCGTTTCCATACTTATTGGACACATTTTATAATCGCGAGAAATTTAAATAGTATTATCAAAAATATTTTTATTTATTTTTGTAAATGGGCTATTTAAAAAAAACGCTTTATTTTCACAAACTAAGCATATTTGAGATAAGAACCTTTCGTTAATTATACTGGTAATTCAAATAGAAAAAAATATCACGAGAAGTAGCTCGAGGCATAGATAAGTAATAGGCTGTAATAAAGCTATAAACTATAGGCTGTAATTCAGTGACCGAAATATAATCAGGTACACTGATAATCTAATTTTTCTGAGGACAGTAATCAGCTGTTCCTCATTAAGCAAAAATGAAGATCCTTTCTACTCTAATCGTAAACTTGACGCTTCTCCTTAATTTGATTGGTAAATATAATATAATAATAAAATATTTATAGTTTTAAACATTTACAACAGTAACAAAAATAACAATATGTACTTCAAGACAAGCAAAACATTCTAATTTAAATCTGTGCAAATCATTTTAAATGTTTAAATTTTTAAAAATAAATTTAAATTTAAAAAAAATGGTTAAAACAATTAATGTTCTATTTCGTTGAAATAAAAGCGGCACATTTTATCAAAAATGTAATGAAAAAAATATATCTTTTTGGGTGAATTTTAATTTTCGTTTGTTTTCTAATTTGTTGAACACTATTACTCTGCGCATTTTCTTTTTATCCAATAAAATCAAAATGATAAACTACTGGAATGTCCGATTACTACGAACAAGCGATCACAGAATTTTTAAATGGTTAAAAAAGTATCCAAAAGTTTGAAAATGCTTTTACTTCTTTGCTCCCAAACAAAGGGTTAACGAACTTGTACTTTATTTTTCGTTTATTGAAACGTATTCTAAAGCATAATTAAATACAGATAGTCTTTTAAAATTTATCCGCTTTATTATCTAAAATTAAGGTAACTTGGGTCTGACCGTAACATGAAATCCGAAGTCTCGATAATATTTTGTATGATAAGAAATAAAGCAAATAGTATACTAGTGTGGTAAACTATGATAATGATCAACCAATAAGGTATAATAAGGTTTTTAATCAAGCGTTATGAATCTTTTATAAACTGATTTTCAACTGTATTATATTTAAATATTTTCAACTTTTTATGGACAAACCTTATCTGAATTTTCGAATTTATTAAAGGGAAAAGGAACGACAACATTTTTTTTTTAAATGTATAGTGATAGTGCTTGTGAGCCATAAAGGAACTCTATATCAAGTTTTAATCGTCATAAATTAAAGCTTAAATATCCACATAATTGCCATAAAGAATATTGATAAAGAAAATGGAAAAATATAATTATCAGTAAACAGCTTCTTTTTCCTAAACCTGTGTACTCAGCTTATTTTGCCTTACGCACTTAAGAAAAATTTCATCCACTTTTTCTTGTTGCAGAGTTAAGTTTTGAGTCTTTAACTAATAATAGCGACCCTCTATCTGGTATTCCTCGAACCGGATGTTCTAATTCTACTAACAGGACTGATCCTCCTGTGGGGTACAGGTCCAGGTCTCCCCCTGTGGGGTACAGGTCCAGGTCTCCCCCTGTCACGCATCTTCCTGCCATACGCAATTTTCCAGCCAGATCTTCATCTTCACAGACTCCTTCTTCAAAAAGGTGTATGTTTCAACCATCCAGCCTTCCTTCTCCTAACGGACCCGGACATAAACTTGATCAACTTCAATTAATTCGGCTAATTCCCAAAACGAATCCACACAGGATGTTCGAACTTCAAAAATACACTTTTCCTACCAATACACTAATTAAATTGAGAACAGGACAAGCTATCTATATCCCTATGCCAATTATAGAACAAATTATTCTATCAACATCGGACGGAGATGTTATTGCAATATTAGAAAGTGCTCATTTTCTTGCTGGAATATATTTGTATCGAGAAAATAGTTACAGGCGGGCAAAAATAAACATGGAAAGCGAAACTGTTTCCATATTGACCCCAGAAGAAATCGATGAGACTCCCGTGGGTCCTCAACGTCGAATCAGAAAAAATTTCCAAATATTTCGCGAAAAACTCGTGTAAACTGCAGTCCTTCATTCACTATAAATTCACTAAGTATAAATGTAAAACTAACTCTTTTATAATAAAAGTTAGTTGAAACCTCACGTTTATTGTTTTCTTAATCTTTCTTTGTATTTTTTATATCACTAGAGGCTATAATTTTGCGAAGCCTATATAAGTTACCTCATCAGTGCTTCTTTATAGGAAAACTAAAATTCTATGAACAATAGAAATACATATTAATTATAATTCAAATAAAATATTGAAACAAAAATATAAAGAATAATTTAAAAATTGAAAAATTTCGATTTTCCAATCTTTGATGGAAATTTATTGGAACAGTGAGGCGTTATATTTTAAGGGCATGTTATACATCATCTTGTGATAAATCGGGCTTAATTCTCTCAGATTTTTAACAAAAATTAAAATTTTTTTAATCCTAATTTGGAGATACTATAAAAAATTATAACGGACATCCCCAGACTGTTTTTTAGGATAATAACAATACTAATATATTGTGCTAAATAAAAATTGTATGCATGCGCAATATTTTAAGGTTAGGATCGCTTTATAGTTCTCTGTCTTCTCGATAATGTTGATCTCTGTCGAAAAATTAATTTTTTTTTATGAACCCACAAAGAAAGAGTCTGGAGATGCCAATTAGCATGTTTTCTATCATGTCCCAAATTTCTAAGACAAAATATTCATTCTGATAGGAAAAAGTCGATGGAACCTAACACTGGTAAAAACCATTACTTTCGAAGTAACTTCTGCAGGTCAAATCATATACTTTTATATTGGCTCTGTAACGTTGCTTGAAACAAAAAAATTGTAACTGATATTTTTATAAATTTGAATAAGTACACTAGGGGACACTGCAGGGGCGGACCTTTCATTACCCTAGCTACTCGAGGGAACCAAAATGTATCACACTGTTACCAAAAAGATAAAGGAGAAAGGCTGGTAGAGGAGAGGGAAAAGGGGTCTAACATAACCCATTTCTTCCAATCTGTGTGTCCAGCAAGCCAAACACAGGCATCGGCTCTTCCCCTAGCTCATTTGGCAGCTGAAAAATTGACAGTCCCTCTGAGCGAGGCTATGTAAACGGAAGCGTCCAATTGTTCCCCTAATAAAAAGGAACGCAGCCACCGTCCCCTGAAAAGGAGACTTAAGAGGCAAGCATAGCGGTCTCAAAGCTCAGAATCACAGAAGAAGCTTAGAAGAGGCTCCGACTCGCTGCTAACTAACGAGCAGTATGAGGTCTTTTGGGTAGCTACCTGGTGGGCGCTCGATAGCGTTTGCCCAGATCAATGGTCAAAAATCAAAACCTCCTTCAACAGGGGAGAAATCTTCTTATTTATGGCAAGCGATGGAAGCTTGGCTACACAAGCTTCTATGGTTGCTCCAGAAGATGGTTAAGGCCACGCCGCGGTTGCCGTTTAATGGTAGAGCGGTCTGTGGTCCTCTGTCGGTTAATGTGATTCTAGCCCTGACTTAAGAAAGCGTCGGCGAATCGTTTGGCACGATAGGGGTCAGGAGGAGGCCACAGCAGGAGGATGAACTGAACAACTCCTAGTTGTGCAAATTCCTGAGTCTCAGGCGAGGTCTTTTGCAGTCCTTAACTACAGGCTCTTTTATCACTTTGGACAGTTTAACTTTTAGGTTGCCAGCTTTTTGTAGGAGGAGCATGTCGTCATGCAAGAAGATCGGGAGCAGACCTAAATGGCTATTCAAAGTCTAACCATTACCCAAATTAACTTGCATTACAGAAAAGGTGCCTCTACAGTTTAGCAGAGGGGCATGGCTTCAAAGGCAAACAGTCATCTCGCCAATCCAGGAACCTTGGTTAGTACGAGATGCCATCAGGGGTTTAGGGGAGTTGGTTTTTGTTAGAGGGACCCCAAGCTAGCTAATCTAAGGGCTTACATGCTGGGAAATGGAGTCAACGTTGTAACGCTGCTTGACCTGTGTTTCAGGGACTTCATGTTAGAAGCCACGGATTTTAAAGAGACGCAATGATCGTCATGGGATCGGCTTATTTCTATATAACAGCAATATCAATCCACCAGTTGATGTACATACACTGGTGGAATATTGCAAGGTGACTGGTCTTCCTCTTAGGCATAGATGGGACAAAAATCCAAGAAAAGCGGATTGAAGTCGGTTTTCCACGGAACAAAGAAGTGCACCTCCAGTGGTGCCCACGTCCATCAGAGACGTGGATACTCTATATATGGCGGCCGAGATTTTCACGGAAGCCATTAAATCCACTTACGAAAGTAATTGCCGATCTTCAAGAATACGGAAGGCTGGGGAGGCACACTGGTGAAATAGGAAACTCGAACAGCTTCTCATGGAAACCAAAAAGAGGTTCACATGTGCCCGCGCCGGCAAAACGGAGTAACTATGGACCTAATTTATTACGATCAGGGCTGAATCGAGAAAGTAGCAGAGGCAGCAAGATTGGATAAGCTGATTTTTCGAAATACGGATGCTATTCTCGGCACTCAAAAATTGCCTAGCGGGGGAGATTTAATATGGTAAACGATTGCAGTACCTGGACTGTGCGGATATCAATCGACATCGCGAGGATGCCGACATTAAGTATGCGCAAGGATAAAATGTCAAATCGTCGCTACCTCTTCGACAAGAAGTATTGAGTTAGACTATCTACGGAAGAGGAATGGGCTAACAGCGAGGCACAGGTGCCCATTGATAGTAAATATTCGTTTACTAATGACTCCAGGAACAAGGAGAACGCCGGAGCAGGTTTTTATCGTAGAAGCAATAAAATAGGCCTCACAGTTACGTTGGGTTCCTTAGACAGCAGGGCTGATATAAAGGCCCTGAATGGAACAACGATATTGTCGCTACTAGCATGAAAGTGATTTCAGGTACTGAATAAACTAGCGACAGAAAACCGAGTCTCTTTGCTCTGCATCCCTGGAAACAGCGGTATCAAGGGCAATGAGATATCGGATAGGCTAGCAAAGCTAGCAGCAAAATGAATGGTATTGGACCGGATTCAGTTGTAAGCATTTCCAGTAGGTTAGTCACTGAAGACAATAACAGTTGGCTAACCTAAAAACATCAGAATGAGTAGGATTTGGTATCTGGCTGCAGACAGGCCAAAACACTCTCGGGCATGTGCGCAAAGGATAATGAGACTTCTACTCATATCCTCTGGCACTGCCCAGTTACAGCATCAATAAGTCTGGAATATCAGACAACAGCGTGGCTGCAGTTATCTCCCTATACAGAAGGCTATGGAGCCAAGAATAAAGCTGACAAGGGGACGCGACGGAATCACCTAAGCGGCTGAGGCTGTTACGCTCTCAACCGAAAATAATGATGATAATAAGAAATACGTGTTCTCGTCATTAGATGGAAGCTTCTAATGTGTCCCCTAAGGGTTTACATTTTTCTTGGAACTTCTTCCCTATCCTTTATACACCTCCTACACACTTACTTGGTGGTGGGAGGGGACCTACAGTTTAAGGTGGGTTCCGAACTACCAACAGCCCTAAGTACATAGAAAACCTTTTTCTCTACTGGTACCGGTTCCACGACTCTCCGGAGATGAACAACTCCCTTACTAGGCTAGTATTCACTGCATGGGCCACCGGAGCTCTTCCAGAGTGCGAGGCGAGAATCAAAACGGCAAGCCGACAGAGTGGGTCCAAAGCCTGCGCTTCAGCCGCCACGACCATCGTCCCACATAAATACGTGTTATTGTACATACATTTATTTTTTAGCTCTGACCACTGCTTTAAACCAAAATTTTTTACTGATATTTTATTATTTTGAATAAGTTTAAAAGATACAATTTATCGCTTGTCTGTAAAGACTTGAAATCATCTTATTGGAATCGATATTAGTTGTGATTTAATTTTTTGTGGCCTAGAATAATACGAATTTTGAAAAATCGGTTTGAAATTTTTACAGAGGATCCAAACTAAATTAATAGGAATTGCTGGATATTTTTGACAATTTCTAAAGATTTACAGTAATATAGCTAAAAACTAAGTTCATGGTAAGAAGGTGTCAAGGATAATAAGATGAACGCGATATTATGTCAAAAATTATTTAACAAATTTTCTTTATGTAGGCAAGAAAGAAAAAAAATATTTTCTTTAAACTAGCTCATTTCTTAAGAAAATATTCATATAATCCTTCAAATCAAACTCTTTTAGGGACAGTAGGACTGTCCGGTGCAAGATCTTCTGAAAAACTTGTACTTTTCAGAAAGCGAATGGAAAAATCCGGACTGTAAGTACAAAGCCACATTTGCTTAAGTCTGCTCTGAAATTTAGTTTCGCGCCCAGCAGATTAAAGAAAACAAGGCACTTGTTAGAACAAACATTTACAGTAAAATAAGTTGGTGTTTAAAAAATAAATCTTCTCAACTGCATTCGTATGTCACAGTTTCAATAGAAAGTGACAACCAATATTGAATGAAGCTCAAAAGGATCATTAGATATCAGTTCTAAAGCTCTTACAAAAACCCAATTAAGGGATTTTGCCATTATAACAAACCGACAGCTAGCACTTTCCACACCGAAAAAAGGTTCAGCAATATCGTATCCATTATTAAAAAGAATATTAAATTTGTATTATTTAAGACCTAGTGGCAATATTCTTTTAGCTTAAATAAGATAGTCTTGGTACTGCAACTTGCACGACTAAATGTAATGAAGAATAAATCAATTTCGACTGCGTTAGCTGAATGCATGCTTAAAGTGAATGAAAAAAAATTTGAAAAAAAAATCTAATACTGAAAGAGATAATTTCCAGATGAGCAAAAGAAATTGTGAAAATAGATTACGTGTACTTCAAACGTGTTGGTAAAAGTATACAAATGGTTAGACAGAGCTGACTTATCATGTAAAATAATTTATTTTTCATTTTTATAGATATGTAGTTAAAAAACCTCCTAATTATTACAAAATGATTAAGAACATTTGTTTTTTAAAGACTGATAATTAGAATACAAAAATATTGCCAGATCGACCTTTAGGTGAATATAATAAATAAGATAAGTATTGTCGCAGATTGTAATTTATTTCCTAGTTAGCAACAATGAAGATCCTTTTTCGTCTGATCCTACTATTGGTGGTTATCCTGAATTCGATAAGTGAATGTAACAATATATCTGTGAAACAAAAACATTTATTAGATTTATGCAAATAACAATTTCTCCGACTTAATGAACAATAGATATAATACTAGGAATTACTTTAAAATCTGTGCAAGTCTTTTGAAATTTTGACATCCGCTTGAAGTCTATTACATTTTTTGAAATACTTTCAAACTATTCAAAATCTTAGAAAATCCTTCAGAATAATTTAACTCAGTTTAAGTACTCCGCAATCCCTTGCCATTTAAAAAATTTTGAATTCATATTTTCTTGAAATACGTTAAAGTTTTTCAATATCTTAAAAATTACACTAAATTTTAAGATATAAATTTGATCTGCAGCTCCGTTTCAGAAAAAACCAAACCCTTAAAATTTACTGAAAATTCTTTTTAATTTTATTCAAACCTTATAGCCTTCCCAATTTCTCATTAATTGATAAAAACCCAAAAATGTTTGAAGTCTTTAAATCTGGTAAAAATTTGAAACAAAATAGCAAAGCTTAAAACTTAAGCTTGATAAGAAGTGGCAGAATTTTTTTTCGTGCATTTCATTTTTAAAAAATACTTCTAGCCATGTGGTCTAGGGAAATTTAAAAGTTATTTACCATTTATTTTCAAATAATGTTTTTCATATTAACCGTACCGACGGTAATATTAAGAAATGTTGTAAAGTCTGCATCACCCAAAATAATTTTTTTTTGTATTAGAGACACTCGGAAAAATTTCCGTAACATTTTTAACCGAATTTTATTCCTTGGTCTAATTTTCGAAATACAATAATCTTAAAAGCACAAACACGTGGCATATTTAAATCATGAGATAAGAGTAAAGTATACATTAAATAATGTAATCAAGCATCAAAATGATTATTATCGTTATCATTTTTGTACAAATTATGCGTTCATTTGTACGAAATAACGATAATAAGGAGATTATAATCATTAAATTACTTAGATGATGCATATAAGATTAGCAATAAAAGCAAAAGTTAAATGAATTTCTCTTATTTTATTTTAAATATTATAAGTAGTTTCTATTATTCATTTTTTTGGAGTCTGCTAATCTCTGAATAAAGTACCTTTTTAAAATTAAAAAAAAAAGAAAATCTATGCTCACTTTGGTACTCAATAAAAAGAAATTTAATGACAACTATTTTCGCGTCACTCTTTATTATTGCGGGCTAAGCCATCTTTGTGGTCAGTAGATTTTTTTTCTTTATAAATATTTATTTTTTTTATTTTTGCAGAAATGCTGCACGATGTTCTAAATGAGTGACTAAATTTTTTTTATGAATCTTTTTAACTGCGCAAATTATTTTTAACCATATTTTTTCGTATCTATTGTTGTAAGCGAGAAAAATACGAAAATTTAATTTTATGAAAAGAAATTTTCCTGCTCTTGAAGTTTGAATTGTTTTTATAATTAAAAAGTGTTTACTTTTCTGCAAAAAAATATTTCATTGAACATTTGATTGGAATCTGTGTGATTTTTTTATAAAATTAATTTGTCTATTTTCAATGTTATTTTCCATGTTTTAAATTAACAGGGCGTATCATGATGTAAACTGTCTGTATGAAAATTTATGAATATCATTTTGGTGAAAAATTTTGTTACATAAAATGTCATTATAGCTTGTGTTTTTTTTACAGAAAGCCAATTTTTTAATTTCAATGTATATTTATGGAAACAGTTTATAACAATTTTATAGATCTTTTCTAGTTAAACAACTTTCTTCGATTTTTCTAGTCTATTGTGTGGGTATATAGAAAATTCAATTATATTATTTTTATTATTTTTTGATACTATTATTTTTTAATTTTTAATTTGAGCTTTATTTATAATTTGATTTTTAACGACGGAAACAAAGACTATGCGTTTTATCAAATAATAATTCACAACAAAATAATTTTTTTTTGTGTCTACATGTTGACTTCATTAACATTTCTTTCGAACTTGCGAAATTTAAAAAAAATTTAATTTCTTATTCGTGGTAGCATGACCATTCCGGAAGTGCACACTCTGTGAATTTCCATTTAAATTTTAAAAGGGGTTAGTTTTATAGTCACTAATTGAATAAGCAAGGGTTTGAAATCACTTTAAAGTAAAAAAATACTTTTAAACCCTTCAAAATCCCTAACACTAAAAAATAAATCAAAACGCCGAGAAATATTTTGTAATTTTATTTAAATTTTACCGAATCCTTTCAAGTTTCTTATTATCTACTAAAAACCCTTAGGGGGTAACATCTATGTAAAAATTTCAAAAAATCGTTTTTTTAGTTAAAATGGCAGAGAATTATGTTGAAAAGAACTTCCTGAAGTGATTTCACGAAAAAAAAAATTTTTTTCGAATTGCCGCCACAATTATTTAGTCAATTTTGATCCGATCAATTTAGAATTTCGACAAAAGTTTTATAACACTATCTTCTAGGGAGCTACGTAGGATTTTGTTAAAAAATTGAAAACTTTTTATTTTGCGAACGAATTTTTATGAATTTTTTGTGAAAAAAATTTTTTTTCACTTCCGCCATTTTTTTAAATTTTTTAATTTTTTAAACCCTTGCGTACTTTCTTCGCTTTTAGTTTAAACATTAAGAAAAAACTTAATTTTTGTGCTTCAGATCAATAGGAATGACGAAAAGTGGGTGGTAGTGGAGGCCTCTCTCAAAATTCCTCTGATGCTCATAGCACTGTATAGGCGCCATTTTGCTTTTAAATATTTTGTTAAAATTAATTTATGCACTTTCAAACAGGCCTAATGAAGTCAACTAATTAGATTTTGCATTAAATAAAAAGCTTCTTTGAAAAAAAAAGCCAAAACGACCTTCAAAAACAGGGATCTACATAGATGTTACCCCTTAAAATCTTTGAAGTTTTTAAGTCTGGTGCGAATTTAAAATACAATAGAAATGCCTAAAACAGAAGCTTTGTCATAACTGGCCAAGTTTACTTTTTTGTTGTGCGAATTAGCTATCCAGATTCAAAAATTTGACATAAATTACAATAATGAAATCTAATTGGAAGATTTTGATCACATAATACGAATTTTAGGAGAAAATCAAAAAGTCGAAAGCCCATGTTGGTTTTCTAATTAGAGTGCAAATTTGTATTTTCCGAATCAAAGAGGTCCCTTGGACTGACACACTGATATCCACAAAAAAAGTTCAACTTTGAAAATCTAAGTCTCTTTCGAATGAAATATATTGTGTTTTTCATTAAATATATTATTAAGTAACGAGAATCACCAGTAAACCTAACTAACTCTTTGGAATCTTTGGAACCGACTTTCAAGAATAGAATTTATTAAATTTCGAAATCCATATTTTTCTTATTTCAATTTCTTCGTAGCATAATCAATATAGGATGGTGATATTTTCGGAATTTCAATTTTGTAGAACCTTATTACCCTACAACCTAATTTAAAAAAGAAACCTTAGCTGATTTATAAAAAATTGTTTATTCATCCCCTTGATTCTTATACAGCATATTTTTAAAGAAAATGAAAAAATGTAGTTTATGGTAGTTTTTAGTTTTCAACTTTTTATTTTCCAGCTGTCTGCTTTTCAGTTTGAGGAAAACCAATATGCAACGGCGAGGAAAAAAAGCAGTATAAAACTCTGACAAAAAAAACCTCATACAATTTTCTTAATTTTTATTTGTATTGTGTATACCACCAAGGATAGGTTTTATATTTAAAAAAAACGAAGGGTAACATTTTTTAAGCTAGCTTATTTCTGTAGAAAGAAATTTTGAGATCCTTCAAATGTTAGAGACAAGAATAATCGTCTGGAGAAAGAAAGCAAAATGAAAATTACATTACGCAATTATCACGAGGACAAGCTTACAGACAATAAACGAGATAAGGTATATCGTAACACAAATATGGTAAGCTACACTGGAAATAAAATTCGTCGTGAATGCAGTATTCAATTTTGTTCTTACTTAGCAAAAATAAAGATCTGTTCTCCTTTGGTCCTTTCACTGCTGTTTCTCCTCAATTCGATGGGTGAATATAATAATAAAATAATATATCTTCAATTGAAAACTATTTATCACAAACAAACAAATAGCAATTTCTCTGACTGAATGAGCAAGGTATTATAATTTAAATTCAGAAAATACTTTCAAATCTTTGAAAATCATTTTAAATATTTGAATCCACTTGAAATCAATTTAAATTTAATAAGTACTTTTAAACTCTTTAAAATCTTTTAAAATCCTTAAAAACGCTATTAATTATTTTGAATACTGAGTAATCCCGGACAATCACTTAGATTAAAAAATAAATCAAAACGCTGCGACATCTTTTGTGATTTTATATTAACATTACCGAATCCTTTCAAATTTCTTGTTGTCTACTAAAAACCCTGAAAATATTTGAATCTGGTAAAATTTTAAAATAAAATAGAAATGCTCAAAACAGAAACTTCGTTATAACTGGCCAAGCTTAATTTTTTGGTGGGTGCTATTTCTTAAGAAATAATAATTTAAGTCATAAGGTACAAGGCAATGCAAAAATTATTCTACAAATTAATTCAAATAATTTTTTTCATGTTAGCTTTGCTCATGATTTCTTTTCCCCATTAGAGACCCTCGGTAAAATTCTCGTAAAATTTTTAACCAAATTTTTTTTCTTAGTATGAAATAAACTAAAGTCATTTTATTTTGTTTTTAAAAATATTTTATTACAGTGTATTTGCTAAAAGTAACAAACAACATTTATTGGTTTGGAAATTCTGACAAATCTTACAGAATTCGAAATCTATTGTGCCTTACGCAATTTGCAAGAATGTAATTATCTGTTTCTTGTTGCAGAGTTCAGTTCACAGACCCCCAGGAATAGCCTGGGGGTCCTCTTACCGGAAGTTCTGATTCTCCTGAAAAATCTTTTCCTTCTGTGAAGTCCAGGTCCAGTTCAAGGTCCAGATCTCCTCATTCGAGAGCTTGTTCTCCAGCAGGGCCTTCTGCCACAAGGCCTTCTCTTTCTATTAGGTACAGATGCCCATCAGACAGGTTTTCTTCTAATCATGGACCTGGACATACACTTGATCAACTCCCGTTTATTCGTTTGACTCCCAGAAGGGTTTCGCACCGGATATTTGAACTTCGATAATACACTTTTCCTGCTGTCACGCGGCTTAGACTTAGAACAAGAGGCAATCATTATGAGCGTTTGCCATCCCAAGAGCAAATTGTTATATCAACAAATGATGGGGACGTTTTTGAAATATTGGAGAGTACGAATGTTCTTGCTGGAATGTATATTCACCAAAATAATAAAACAGTACGCGCGAAAATAAACATGCAAAGTTCTACTGTCAACCCATTGACTTCAGAAGAAATCATTGACACTCCAGTAGGTCCCCGATTTCTCGTCAGAAAATATTTTAAAATAAACCGCCTGAAACCCGCTTAAAGCACAATCCTTTTAAACTATAAGTTCAACATGAAAAAAAGAAAAAAAAAGAAAAAAAGGTTTCTAACTACCTCCTGACTAGCTCAATAGAAATCAATATACAACAACAAAATAAGAGAGGAAGAAAAAAAAAAGTTAACCACAACCACCATCTGACTCTTTTCTTACTTCTTCTCCTAATTTTTCTTCTTTTAATTTTTGTGCTAAATTGCATTCTTCAGTACAGATTTATTTAAAAATTAAAACATGATATTTTATTTATAGAATTATTGATGTAGAATATATATTATGAGAACATCGTAAAACTAATTAATCTGAATCTAAATTAGCATACATATTAAACTATCACAGGTAGATAGAAAAAGATAACAAAGACATTTTTTTAATTAAAATTATTCGTTTCTTTATAAAATTTAAAGAGTAAGTTATAAGACTACAATAGTACTCTTTTTTATTTCTTTAAACATTGTTTACAAATTTTTTTAATAAGAAAGATATACTATAAGATTAATGCTGTTTAAATTATTTTGGTGGCCAGAATAATTTTCTTCTTCATAAATATTGAATTTTCATGAATATTTCAGACATTTTTTTAGAACTTTTTTAACTGCAAAAACTATTTTTTAAATATTTTTTCGTACCTGTTGCTTTAAACGAAAGAAATTAAAAAATTCGATTTTATAAAAAGAAATTCTCCAGGCCACAAAATTTATTCTGCACACATAAAACTCGCTAAACATTTTCCCTCTGATAGAATAAATTCCACGAGAAATCGTCAACAAATATAAGTGTGTCGTTTAAATTCCTCGAAAAAACAACAGATTTTATCTACGAGCAAATTTTTAAACCTAATGGAATCATTCAGTTTTATTTTATATCAGTAAAGATTCATATAAAAGTATAAATATTATTTAACTTTCTTTTGAAAATGAACTTAATTTACATTGCTTAGTTCCATCAAAATAATTTTTTATTGCGATGCATAACTTTATATGAATGTATAAAGTAAGAAAAATTTTTTTGCGAAGAAAACAGTTCAATATAGAACTATAACACTGAAGCAATGACGAATTAATATTTAAAGGAAAATCTATGTAAATCAGCAATTGTTAAAGAATGATGAAATATTAAAGTGATGTTAGATAAAAACCATTAGGACATTCGAAATGACAATTATTTTTATTACAGAAATTACATATCATGTAAAAAAAATAAAATATGATACGCGAAGACACAATTCAATAAAAAAATCTTAGTAAATTTTTAAGAAATATATATAGAGTTTGATAATCAACGAATTGAAGAGTTTTAAAAATCAATTAATTGAGCCTATTATTTAATCGTTCAACAATCGCAGCTAATCAAGTAAGAATTCCGTCAAATATTTTGAAAATACGCCATCTCAGTTCTACTCTCCTTTTTAAAACTAAAATATTAGCCTGCAACTGTTTGTAGAATGAAAAAAAAAGATTATTTGAGAACGTTTTGAACTTTTTGAACAAAGAGAATCTATTTTAATTGTTTAATCAGAATTAAGGTCAGATGAAAATGATTTGTCCGTAAAACAATCTATTGATAGGAAGTTTCTGATTTAGAGCACGTTTTAGACATGCTGGGTATGCCAATAGCTGTTCCTCCTGGTGTGCTACTTAAACAAATAAAATATCTGAAGATCTGGCAATGCAGTTAAGACTTAGAAGAAAGCAATTAGATTTATCATTTGAACTTGCAAATAATATTAAAATACTGTGTACGAAGAAAAATTGAAGGTCACTTTGGCATTCTAGATGTGCAGATAGGCCATATTAGGTCAGCACTTTTGGATAGCCCTTGAAGGTGGCTAAAGAAACCATATGGATGGATAGTTCGACCATATGCGTTTCAACCATATAGAAGGACTGACTGGCTCTATAAATTTAGACCATCTAACTTTCACCATCCATTTTTCTCCGTGTGTGGTGAGTAGACAAGAGTCAATTTTAAATCAGATTGCGCGAAGTTTGAATCTGGGCGATGATTTAATTTAACTCCCGATCACTGGAAATGCTTGTACTAATTTTATTATTTAAAAGGGTATAAATTTACCAAGGCATTTTTCTTCCAGAAATATTCGAAGCAAGTGGAGTTGCGGAATTATATCTGTTAACAGAAGCAATATTACAGGAATTGTAATATTGGACCCAGTAAACTTTATTTCCAGGGCACTGTTTCTGAAGCAATTCCTAAAAAACAAGATGTGGAAAGAGGGACTAGATTGGCTGCCACGGAGCCAAGTGAGCTGCCTAAAGTAAGTTCGAGGACAATAGTGAAGAAAATCTATTTGTAGTATTCCTATTTTCCAAGACGAAGGAGCAATTCAAACTCTGAGAGCGATATTTATCAGAAACGCATCTTCTAAAATGCGTGGCTTACGATCTTCGAATAGGAAATAATTTAGCGAAACATACGAAACCGTCTAATCTATTGTCATCTAATTCAGTAGGATAAATCAAAGAAGGATATTGAGAGGCCATAAAAAAGAAAATATATAGAATCAAAGTTAAACATAAAGAAATTGTGCCCTGTTTTAGAGGTGCAATTTCTGCCCGCCGAGGGCAGAATGTAAATTGCGGATATAGGATTTGATCAAAATCATCTGATTATATTGCCTAAAACTTTTTAAATGCAAATCTCGTGATCAAAGAATAACACACAGAAGATGCTCACACTGAAATTAGTACTGCATTATACGCGATTCAAGAAACGTGTTGTATCATCGATTTGAGAGTTTCTATTAAAAAAAAATATTTTATGCATGCATGAGGAAAAGTACGACTCAATGCACCACGACCATTCGAAAATAAATAAGTTGTCTTTTGCAGATCCTCCTTTGTAAGAAAATTTGCGTAGGTTATTGAAGAAATTTTTTGCTCCTAGGGGCAAAGCTCCATAAGTATTCTGAGAACGGCAAACATTTTTTAAGTTTAAACAACGACATGAAGCAACTTTAAGGTATCTTTCAATCGAAAGAGTTTAATGATAAAACTACAAATTTTTTTAAGAATAATGGTACTGAATGGCACTTTTTATCACCAAGAATATTCTTATTTAAGTGAGATCGTAGCAATCATTAAATATGAAGAATTGAATTTAATTTTACCAGATCCGATGAATTTTCAACTCTTATCTTTAGGACATTTTTCAATAGTCCACCCGTTCGAGAGCATTCCCAAAATTGATTTTTCAAGATTGAAATTTTCCTTCCTTTACTCATAACAGTATTTTCAACATCTTATACAGGTTTTGTAAAAACTTTGACATAATCAATATTCAACACAATCTAATATCAGAAAGAAATAGCATACCATAGATGGAATTTCACGTGTAGTTGCAATCAAAACTCAAAAGGAAATATTTAAGAGGATTGAGTAGCGAATCAGGAAATTACAATTGTGATAACAGCGCCGCCCAAAGTTGTACCTCATTCAATTCACTAACAATCTGAAGACGAAAGAAACGCCTATTAAAAATATGTGAAAAGTTCCTAAACTGTAACCGCCAAAAAGAAACTTCTCGCCTAAAAATCATTATTAATCTTATTTATAATATTTTTTTATTTATTTTTGCAAATAGTTAATTTAAAAAACTATGTTTACACAAACTAAGTATATTTAAGATCATCACATTTAACTAATTAGACTGATCATTAAAATTCTAAAATATCACAGAAGCAAGCTCAAGCCATAGTTAATAATTTAAATAAAGATTATGACACTTAACCTAATCTGTAATAAAGTCACAGCAATATAATTAAGTACACTGTTAATCAAATTTGCCGTTAATACATTAAACAGTTTCACATTATTTTGCAAAAATGAAGATCAGTTCTACTCTGGCCTTATCATTGGCAGTTGTCCTTAAAACTAGACAAATAACAGTATGTCCATTTGAATAAGCAATAAATCCAAATTTAAGTTTGTGGAAATACTTTAAAATGACTCGAAATAATTCTAAATATTTAAATTATTTTTAGAACAATTTGAATTTTTAAAATACTTTTAAGCCCTTAAAAAATGTATAGAATCTTCTCTAATGCTTTGACTAAGTTTAAATACACTAATATCTCTTAAAATAAATACTATTTCCAATTCATAATCTCTTGAAATCCTCGGAACTGGAGTTTTCATCACTGTGGCCATTTTGATTTAAACTCTAATTGAACTTTAGCGAAATAAAGATTGAACAGGCACTTGTCCTTATTAAAATACTTTGACATTGTGTAGCAGATTGGCAATAAAAGAAAACAATATTTATGTTTTTATGGCACATGTATGGTTTAAGCTCTTTTCGGCGCCTATAAAATGGGGCTACAGCTTAATATTTTACTTTCTAGGAAGTAAACAGTATTATTATTATTCTTTCAATGCTATAATTAACTGAAAATTTGTACCGTCAATTATATTCTGATATGTTGATTATACGAGGTCTGGCTATTAAATAATGAGACTGGTTACGAAAAAGGGTTTTATTATGAAAATTATTCAACATTCGAATGCTCCCCTTCAATATACTCCCCTCCCCTCGCCAAATACCTTTCCACAGGTTTTTTCCATTGATCGAAGCAGTGCTGGAAGTATTATTTGGTAAGGGCCTTTAGTAGCTCTGCCGTTTTTTGCTTTACCGCTTCCATCGGCTCAAATCGGGTCCCTTTTAAAGCAGATTTAATCTCCGGAAACAAAAAAAGTCGCACGGTGCCAAATCTGGCTAGTACGGCACGTGCTCGAACCCTGCAGTGCGTTTATCGGCCAAACACCGCTTCACAGATAGCGCTTTATGGGCAGGTGCGTTGTCCTGGTGCAAAATCCACAAATTGTTTTACCACAACTCGGGCCGTTTCTTACAAATTCGTTCTCGCAGTGTTGCTAAAACTGACAAATAGTAAGTCTTGTTGACAGTCTGACCCTCAGAAACCCATTGAGTCATCATGGTACCGCTAATATCGAAAAAAACGATCAACATTGCCTTGAATTTTGATTTGGACATCCTTGCTTTTTTCATTCTGGGCGATTCAGGCGTCTTCCAATGCATCGATTGCCGCTTTGTTTCAACATCGTCTTGAAAAATCCACGTTTCGTCGCAAGTAATAATGTGTTTCTTCAGTCCGAGATCTTCTTCTAACCTTTCAAGGAAATCTGCGCAGACCTGTTGACGCAAGAGCTTTTGGTCAGGAGTCAGGTGTTTTGGCACTAACTTCGCGCAGACTTTTGTCATGTATAATTCCTCGTGTAAAATTTCCTTGACCTTTTCTTTATCGGCATTTACAGCCTCGGTAATCATCCGCATGCTCATTCGACGATCTGCACGCACAATCTGGTTGATTTTAGTCACTGTTTTCAGAGTTTAAACAGTGACAGAGCGACCTAGGCGCTGGTCATCTTCAGTGCTCTCTCAGCCCTCACTGAAGCGCTTACACCGAAAAAAAACACGTACACGAGATAGAGAATTGTCCCCATGGGCCTCTTGCAACAATTTATAGCACTCAGTCGGAGTATTTTTCAATTTAACGAGAAATTTGAGATTGATACGTTGCTCCTGTTTTTCGTCACGCATGGTTTTCGGCACGAGACAAAAACACGTTCGTTTCAATCCGCTACTGGACAAATATTATAATAGTGACGAAAACGTGTTTTGGTAGGTGAATAGGGAAGATTTCCAGATAGCCAACGAACTACTCGTTTTTTCCCTCACTCCTCAAGGGCGCCCTCTAGGCGTGCAGTCTCGTTATTTAATAGCCAGTCCTCGTATAATTCCTTTTTTTGTGGCGTCGAATAATGCAAATTTTGCAAAATCAGTTCAAATAAATATAAAAAGGATTTAAAGGATAATAATAGGAAGACGATATTGTTCCAAAAATTATTGAAATAAATTGTTTATGTAGAGAAGAAAGAAAAGAAAATTTTTTAAACTAGCTCATTTTTCTACGAAATATTTTAAATATCATTCAAATTACACTTTTTTTGGGACAAGTATGAATGTCCCGTGTAAGACTTTTTGAAAAATTTGTCTATTTAAGAAAGCCTTAACCTGGGATCTATTGTAGTCGGCAATTAGTCTACTTGTCGCGTAGCGAATTGGCAATTGGGAACTGTTAAAACAAAGTCAACTTGGCTAAAGTCAGATTGGAACTTAAGTTTCTCGTTAAGAAACTTAAGGACAACAAGGTACGCGCTCGAATATATACTTCCAGGGAAAAAATTAGTGCCCGAAAATTAATTTTTAGTCTTTATACGCCTGTCGCAGTTTCAATAGAATTTAAAACGAAATATTGAATAGGGCTCACAAAGATTGTGAAATATCAGCTCTGAAGCTTTCATTTAACAAGTTATGGGATTCTACGATAAGATTCAATCAGATTTAGCACCGGGGAACCGAAAAAAGGTGCAGGATTGCCGGATCCTTTATTTTCAAACAAAATACAATTTATAATTATTTAAGACGTATTGAAAATATTCTTGTAGCAAAAATTAATTTTTTTTTGTTTTCCACCATTGAGAAAGAGTCCATTACTGTAAACAGCTTTATCATTAAAAACCACTAGTCGCCTGGAATCTGTTTTAAGCATCAGAATAATTATTTATTCAATCGTCAACACATTTCAATCGTCCACACAGTTCAATTATCAAAATATTTAGTATTTGAAATTGTGGGGTAAAGAAAGTGTATTACCTGTCATTAAAAAATGTTGTGAAAATTATGCAAGCGCTCCGACAACGCTCATTTATACTAAGAGCTTGACTGTCAATGAGGAACTTCTAGCACGCCAAACATAATTTATTTTTTATTTTTGTAGATTTATTGTTGAAAAAATCTGTTTATTTCCACAAGATGAATAAAAAAATTTATTGAATTAGACTTATAATTGCGATGCGTAAATATCACGACGATGAGCTCGTTGCGGTGATAAGAAATGAAATAAAGATAGTAGCAAGAACATTTTCTGTAATAAAGTTACACAAACATGGTTAGGTATACTGTTAATAAAATGCGTGATTAACACAGCAATCAGTTTTTTCCTTATTTAGCAAAAATAAAGATCCTTTCTCCTTTGTTCTTATTATTGGTGGTTGTCCATAATTCGATTGGTGAATATAATAATATAGTAATAAATCTTTATTTTAAAAGCATTAACTAGAATCACACAAATAAAAATTTCGTTGACTTTATCAGCCAGAAATCCTAATTTGATTTCAGAAAGTACTTTCAAATCTATAAATAACATTTTGAATGTTTGAATTTATTCTAAATCAATTTATATTTAATACAAAATTTTAAACTGTTCGAAATATTTTGAAATAATTTAAAATTCTTAAATTTAATTTGAATGCTTTAATTTTTTTAATTCTTAATCTATCGTGCCTTACGCAAAGTGCAAGAATTTAATTCTCTCTTTCTTGTTACAAAGTTCAGTTCACAGTCCGAATCTTCATCTAATGTTGGCTCTATTCCTGGGGCTTCTCTTATCGGAAGTTATGATTCTCCTGAAAGGTCTCCTCCTCCTGTGAGATCCAGGTCCAGGTCAAGGACAAGGTCTCCTCATTCCAGACCTTCTTCTCCAGGAGGGCCTTCTGCTTCAAGGCCTCCTCTTTCTACTAGATGCAGGAATCTACCGAAGAGGCTTCCTTCTAATCACAGACCTGGACATAAACTTGATCAACTGCCTTTCATTCGTTTGATTCCCAAAATGACTTCGCACCGGATATTCCAACTTCGAAGATATGCTTTTCCTGTCGACACTCGGCTTAGGCTCAGAGCAAGTAGTAACAATTTTAAGCGTACACGAACCCAAGAACAAATTGTAATATCAACAGACGATGAAGACGCTTTTGCAATATTAAAGGGTACTAATGTTCTTTCTGGAATGTATATTCATCAAATAAATAAAAAAGCACGGGCCAAAATAAACATGAAAAGTGCTACCATTGCCTTATTGAATTCAGAAAAATCTTTGACACTCCAGTAGGTCCTCAAGATTTTCTTAGGAAAAATGTTAAAATAAAATGCGAAAAACGCATTTAAAACGCAATCCTTTTATGACAGAAATTCAGTGCGAGAATTTAAATGTGATTCTTTTGAGACCCAAGTTAAATATACTTTCTTATGCAAAATTGAAAAAATACTTTTTCACTAGTAAGGTGGATTTTACTTGGTCGACATTACCTTTCCAGTATTTTATGTGACCTAATCTGATGCATCTATCGGCTAAACCCTTTATTAAACCGATCTTTTGGTTAAACATATGATGGGATTCAAAATTCAAGTAAGTACCAGATCAAAATGGTTATTTTACCAATTTTTTATTAGGTTTCTATTATTTATTTTATGTTTCTTTAAATGTAAAAAATATAATTTGTTGTTTTTTTCTATCTCAATTATGAAATGAATGGTATCACCGGTACTGTTAAAGATATCTAAAAGTTCTGTAATCTTATTAGTAGATAGAATTACCAATACAATATTTACTATAGTATAATTATAATCATTCCTATTCGCTGCCATCATAATATTGATTTTATCAGCTTAAAAAAAATAAATCTTGGTGGTTTTTTTAAAAATTTACTATAATCTCTGTAATTTTATTATTATTATGGTTAAATTTATAGTATCTATTGTGATTTTAAATTAATTCTGTACCTGCTCTTCTATTTTGTAACATTTCATCTTCATTATACATGATTTTGTATGGATTTTGCATATATGCTATGATATTGTTTACAGGAATTTATATCATATTTTATTAATCAAAACTTTCTGATACAAGCATCCATAACTCTAATTTAAAATGTTTAAAAATTGGTTAGTGAAATACAAAAAATTAAGCTTTTTATCAGACAAAACAAAAGAACCACAAATTGCTTAAAATTTAGTTAATTGCTGATCATCCTTTTTAAAGCTTAGTTTAAAAATTTTGTTATCTTCATCAAATTTAGACAATTTTAAGCATACATGGATAGAAGTGACGTAAAAACTTCGAGATAGCGCTGAAAGAGTTAATTTACTTTGGTTAGGTTCGGCGTCTGCTCCAGATTCGGGAAACTGGTTACCCCAAACTTGCGAAGGTGAGTTGCGCCGTAACGTGCGTGCTTTATTTATCTATACTGCGCAAGCGCGCAACTGTCCCGCAAGCGCCGCGTGTGCAGAAAATCTCGACTATACTGTTAGTTAAACCGTTCGGTATGTTCGGGGTAATGGTTCTCACAAATCAGTGGAGCCGTTCTACTAAGCAGAAGTGGTGCTATTCAATGCGTGACTTGCGCAATATTTTTACGTGTTGGGTGAGCGGCTCTACCAAACTTCTCTCCACGTAGGAATGATATAAATTATTCATGTCAAACTCAAAGCTCAAAAATAAAAAGTAATTAAAAAACTCCCCCGTTTAATCCCAAGACAAATTAAAAAAATACAAGAGATAATGCTATTCAATTCACTAGCTCAATTTCCAACTTAATTAAGAGGTTAAAAGATGTTCGTCTTTCAATTATAAAAAACTACAAATAAAAAATTGTATTCTTTTTATTTTAGGAAATATACGTAAATTACATTTAAAATATTAACAAAAAATTTTCCAATAAAAAAATTAGATTCAAATCGAAAAAAATTCACACCCTCTCAACTGAATGAAAATCTTCACTTTAAAAAAGTTTGCTTTATTAATCCAGAAAAAATAATTAATAATTACAAATGAGGAAATTAAAACTTGGTAAACTAGTAATCAAACACTTTTTAAACTAAATAATTTTATGTAATTCTAAATACAATGCACTTAAAATGATTGGAACGAATTTTCTAGTACAACTTTTAGAAAGAATAGTATAACGAACTTATAATTCACCAAACAAGGTTGTAGCGGCGAAATAATTTTATTTAATAGATTAACATTTTTAAAAGGTCAATCCCTTCTTAAATTGAATTTTTTTAGATATTCAGACAGACTCGAGACTCATTTCATTTAATCAATAAGGTTATACTTTACAATATAGTAACATTTACTTTTTAAATTGTGCTTCATCAGTTTTTATTTCAGGATTTTTCCCTTTTTCATTGAAAAACGATTATTTAGTCATTTATTTCTACTGAGCCGTTTTTTCAATCATAGAAATTTTAACGAATTAAATTGTTGCTAAAGACGAAAAATTGACTAGATTATTAGTAATAAAAAAAATAAAAAATCTCGAAAAGATTTCTTTCTTACCTGTTTTAAAGTTTTAATGGTTTTTTTGTTAAATTGAGTTAATTTAAAAATTTAGATATTTTTTCGAGTTGCTTAAGAAACTTTAATTTCTTTAACTATATTAATTTCATTTACAAATTTATATTTGATGGACTATTTCACATCGCACATGTCTTTGGTGCGATTTCGTATTGTTTAAATTTTTAAGCTGTGGGCTTATGAAATATTTATTTTAGTTTTTTATCATCATTATAAAATTATGCATTTTTATTAGAAAGAATAAAATATAATTCTATAGAATATTCTATTAAATTATTTTGATGGCTTTCCTACATTAATACGAAGCAGTTCAAGTAAAAGGAAATTTTTACACTTTTGCATAACAATTTTATAGTGAAAAGCGTCCAGCTTTGAGACGTTTTCAGTTTTTATTTAGAATAAAATAAAAAAGTCAATGACAAAGTAATAAGGCTTATTGACTGTTGTCAAATGACTTATAAACTATATTTTTTAAGTAGGATAGTACGACGTCTTTGAAAATAATGTCGTTATTTAAAATGCATGTTAATTATTCATTGTGTCAATTATATCTATTCTATTAGAAAAACGGTGCAATGACTTTAAAAATTTTAAATTAGAAAAAACTTTTTAAAACGCTTGTAACATTATACGAAATACAGAAACCATACATATTTTGTATTCTAACAGTTATTTCTCATAAACCTACTGCTATTCGGGATTTTAAATTGCATCAATCGTGTTACTGAATTCCGAAATAAGACAAATTTTACCAAACGAGCTTTCCGTTTTGCTTCACGAATTAGAAAAATGCAATTCTCTGCTCCTTAAAATTTACGAAATTTCAACTATATTGACATCAAATTTAAAAACCTTTTTAAATTACAATAAAAATGTTCATTTCTAGACTTTCTGAAATCAAAACCAAAAATTCAACGAACAAATTTTTACACCTACCATAAAATGTTCCTATTTCAGTTTAAAAAAAGACCCTCTTAAAAACTATTACCTACAAAAGAAAAAAATTGTTGCACAAAAATAGGAAAAACAAAAGACACACTTAAAGGCATGCAATCAAGTCCCCTTTCTTATATTTTTTAATTACTTTTATCTTTTTTGTTTTTATTATTATCGAATCACAAAGAAAAACATTTGTAAATAATATTCACCAACGTTTTCGTACTCATGACGCTCGTTTTCCTTTCCTCTTTTTTATTGTTGTCCAGAGTCTTTTTTTTCTTTCATAAGAGGATCTTTTTTCAAATTGCAATAAGAACATTTTAGGATGGTTGTCCGAATTTTGTCGTCGCATTCTCAGTTTTATTTTCAGAGTTCCTAAACATTGATCACTGTTTCTTTTTTCAGAGATAAGTCCAGATTCCAATTCTGGTGTTCCTTTTACCGGAACGTCTGATTCTCCTGGCAGGCTTTCAACTAACAGATAAAGGTCAAGGTCTCCTCCCACCAGTTCTTGTACTCCAGCCGAGGCTTTTGCGCCAAGGCCTCTTCTTCCTACTAGGTGCATGATTCTACCCACCAGCCTTCCTTTATATAATGGGCCTGGACATGATCTTAATCAAATTCCCTTGATTCAGCTTATTTCACCACGAATCCGCACCGGCTATCGATTTTTAAAAATTTACATTTCCTGCTGACACATGGCTTAGTTTTAGAACAGAAAATTATAAATTTGAGCGATGCCAACCTAATAACACATTGTTCTATCAAGCCCTGATGGTAACGCTTTTGCAATATTCTAGACTCTTAATAATCTTACTGAAACGTATATTTACAAAATATACATCATCTACAAAAACTAAAATGAAAAATGGCATAGTGAAATAAAATCTACTTTGCCATACAAAATGTTATGCAATAAAATCGAATCACAAAAGAGATAGCTACCGTCTTACTTGTTCCTTCCTTTTTATCTGTACTTTTTATATTATTATAGTCTAACACACTTTGTCTAATTTATATTTTTTGTGAAAACTGATCAAAAAATTTTAAGGTGAAATTTTAATATTAAAATTATTTCTCGACGGTAGCTTGTTATGAGACAGTGGCTAAATGGCTAAACAGAAAGCTTCGTTCAGCAAGCGGAAATTTGCACGATATTAATAAATTTATTAGTGTCTGCAAAAAAAATAAATTAATCCAGTAACTTTCGAGGTGTAATAGATAAGAACTCTTGAAAACATTTTTTGAATGTTGAGTAATCATGATATTCAAAAAAAAAGAGTCGTCACTTGCAGCACTTCCCTGCTAGAGGAGCTCCACTGACGGCATAATAGTGGTCGTTCTTTTAGTCCTAAACACTTGAACCAACAAATTTGAGAAACTTCATAGAAATACATTCTGTCAAAACTTAAAATAACCGAAAGAATGTTGAGTTGATGTGCAAAATAGATTATTTGATATAATTTCATGTGTCCTGTTTTTAGTTCAAATCGAAGTTATAGTAATAATCTTTAGAAAAAGTCCTCATGTGTTAAGATCCGTTGATAAAAATGATTGTAATCGGACACGCAGTGTCAAATAATCTTGTTTCAAAAAATTCAATATACTGCTCTTTCTCCAACTGTAGCAGCTGCTATTGACTATTTAATGGATAGCAACACCTACACGTTTTGCTTGACGTGACAACAGTGGGGATATCGAAGAGGAGTCTTCAGAGAAATTGAGAATCGCCGTAAAAAAGGGAAACGCGTTTTCAGAGAAAAAATATAAATAGTATACTTCTAACAGAGGGAGAAAGAGAGAAATATGGTACATACTTGCCAAAGGGTGTGGCTAAAAAAGAATTCTGAATTTTAATCTGAAATTTAGCAACAATAATTACTAAAAATAATCTTCGACTTCTTACGTTCATTAATTTAATAACTTACTTTGTCTACATTACTGATTCAGCTTTCGTTATCTTTTCGATTGTTTTTTTTATTTCGTGACACTTTCTATTATGACAATGTAAAGGTTTATTAGTATGTACGTCATTTTGACATCGTACAAAACTGTCTCTGCAGATAGTAGCAAGATGATGTGGTTCCCCTCATACAAGATTTGATTGATTTATGAAGCAAAATGTCTTGTGAAAACAAGTTCGGAGTATGAATAATCCATGATATAAGGACTAATGGATATATCATAAAGCATAAAAAGCACCAGAGAAATCATTTGTTACACTTTTATTTAGTAAAATTCTACATTATTACGGTATTAAATTTTTTTCTCAGTCAGAAAGATGAGGATCCTTTCTATTCTGATCTTATTGATAGTGGTTATCCTTATTACTATTGGTAAATATTATACAAAAATAATAATAATAATATATCTATACTTTTACAAACGCTTAGAGCACATGAATTTTTTAAATAGCCCTATGCATAGAAATATTATCTCATCAAGACTTGTTTGAGCCAATTTTCAATGAAATCAGCTTACCTGTACACGTGTTACTGGAAATTTCTTTTTCTCTATAACTTATTTGATTTATGAATTTTTTGTATAACAAAACGAAAATTATACATAATTTGTTCCACTATGTCTGAAATCTAAATAACTTATGCACCGCGTTTATTTATATTGTGATGAAAAGCAGAATGATTATTACAATATTAGGTAGAGTTTTATACAATTTTAAGAACTGAATTTATCTTTTTTAATTCTGTTTTCTCTTTATTATATAACAACGTTTTTCACTTTTTCATGAAACAAGTAAAAAAAAAACTTTTCAAGCTTATTCGTATTAAAAAAAGAGAAAATCGAGTGTCTGATATTGAAATTTAGAAAGGCGCATTCTATTTTGTCTAATTTACTTAAGAATAATATAATCCTCTTCTTAATGTTGCAGAGTTAAGTTCCGAGTTAGATTCTTCATCTAGCAGTAACCCTACTCCTGGTGTTTCTCCTACCGAAACTTCTGATTCTTCTGGCAGGTCTCCTCCTTCTGTCAGGCCTAGGTCCAGGACTCCTTCTGCCAGACGTAGGTCTGCGGACATATCTTTTGAGTCAAGGCTTTCTCCTCGTACCAGGTGTATGTTTCCGCCCACCAGGCTTCCTTCTCGTACCGGACTCGGACACACACTTGATCAAATTAATCTTATTCGGCTTGTTCCCCGCACGAATCCGCACCGGGTATTCGAATTTCGAAGATACACTTTTCCTTCGGATACTCGAATGCGTTTGCGAACAAGACAAAATATCTATGAGCCTATGCCAGAACCACAACTAATTGTTATATCAACAGCTAATGGTGATGTCTTTGCAATTTTGGAGAGCGTTAATTCCCTTGCTGGAATATATATCTATCATAAAAAAAATGGAGTGCGGGTGAAAATAAATATGGAAAGTAGCAAGATTTCCATATTGACCCCTGAAGAAATTAATGATGCTCCAGTAGGTCCGTGTCGTCTAATCAGAAAAAACTTTCAAATAATCCGCGAAAAACTTGCGTAAACAGAAATTAACCAAATTCTTTTTAAATCAAAATAATATCCATTTGATAAGAAAAATTTCATTTAAGATAATCATAACACAAAAAGGATGACAAATCAAAACTATATTTCCAACTACATCCTTCTCGGCACATGGAAACCAATATGCACTGAGAAGGAAATTCCAAATTTAAAAAAACGACCACTCACTCTTTCCTCATTTTTACTCTGAATTTCCGCACTGCTACAAACCAAAATTTTTAGAAGCCAATTTAGACATTCTCATTATGTTACTAATTTGATTATCAATCAGAAAGCATCAACTCTTGGATGAACGTCAGCTATCATCATCTTCATCATGTACATAGTCTTATGCTCGAAGGTGGAACTTATCGCAGGTTGCCGACAATTTTTTTCAGTAGCTCGTGAAAACAACAATGATAAAACCAAATCTGGTTGTAATTTTTTTTTAAACAATTAAACGTCAATCAAGAGAGACAAAGTGCAATGACATGACCAGAATACTGCCAAACAGATGGTTGACGAAGAGCGATACATTAGGAAAAAATGAACATCAGCATCCGGGATTCTCTTATTCTGTAATTTAGAGTAGAGCTAGAAATATATCAAAAAAAATATAAAGTTTTTTTTCGGAACCTTATCAACTCTTTCGAGAATACCAAGTTACTATAGACCACTTGCCTAACCACAGAAAGTTGAAGCATTTTGAAGAGAAGTCTATGAAATGTAGCATTCGATGAATAAAGAAAGGGACAGCATAGCACAACAAAAAGTATAAGGCATGAAGAACTATGCCCCTGCGGACGCGGATGGTATCACAAGCGTCTGAAGGAAGAAGAGTCCTCTAAATTGCCATCATCTAGGCTGCATTTTCCTTTAATATCAAAATTCGAAAGAGCTTATTCTCAATTGGCTGGTGAAATAACGCAAAATGCTTGTTCCTCAGAATGGCAACATTCCTGATCATAAGAATGACAGACCAATAACTTGTCTAAGCAGGCTACATAATTCCTCCACTCTTATTCTAAACATACAATTGTATCAACAATCGGAAATGTGTTGCGCGAAATGTAAAAATAATTAATGTTAATGAAACGCCTAGCAGTATGTCGGGAGAATCTGGTAATCGACAGGTGTACCTACAAAGACGCAGCAGTCTACCAGAGGTACCTGTCGATGGCCTAGATTGACTACCGGGAATATTTTAAATCCACATCCCATTAGCTTTTTATCTGTCGATGGGAAAGCTTTTTAAGGGTTCATCTGCACATAGTGAGATGCATAAAAATATTAATACCCCGCTGGAAAACTAGATGCAACATCTCGTCTGGAAAACATTATGCGACAACTAACAGCGTCGCCGTTCGGAAATGCGTATTCCAGAACGACACAATGAGCCCTTGTTCACTAACGGTTGTGGAGAAGCGCATTCATGTGTTTGAAATGCGGTTTTTGTTATAAAAATACGAGTTATGTTTCGAAAAAACATAGGCCATGTGCGAGGCCTAGGATATGGAAGGTAGAAACATATACCTTCGTGTACTAGAGAGCTGCTTTCAGAACATTAAATCTGTAAAGGATGATCTTTGATGAAGCTGAAAATGTCTTATATGAACTATCTGGTACTTCGAACTTTTGCAAAGGAATAAGCAAGTTTGTGCAAAAACATTAATTTTAAACTAATTTATAATTATTTTAATTTTAAATGGTTCCATCGATGAAGGATAATCTCAGGAGTATCGGTATCGGGCGTATTATGATATGACGTATTACGCACGTAACCAAAAGCTTATATCTTAAATCTTCTGTTCTGTGACTTTCCATAACCCGTCGTCATAATGGTCGCCAAAAGCTAAATCTAGAAGGTCTTCAAAGTAGATGCATGAAAAAAAATATTTATTTTTTTGAACTGAATAAGCTTGAGATAACCACATTGCATCAGCTAGACCAATATTTGAAATACAAATATCTCTCGAGAATAAATGTAAAGCATATTTACTTGATTAGATAAGAAACATTGAATATGTTGGCAACTTCAAAAAAGGACTCGTATCATTATTCGTGGCATTATTGCCATATTCTTTGAAGATAGAAACCGTCAGTTTGTGCTGATTTAAAAGAAATGAAGATTGTCTGTACTCTGGTCATTTCGTTGGCGTTGGTTTTTAATTTCATTGGTAAATATAATAAAATTATAATATATCTTTGATCTAAAAATATTTTTTAGAATGTAGTAAATAACAATTTTTGTGGCCTAATTCACAATGGATCCTCATTCAAATACAGCGAAAGTACAGCACAGGCGCTTATTTTTCAACTTGTTTTTAAAAGTACTGGGCCTTTTGACAATTTAAAAAAAAAATTCCGTTTATTCATTTGTGTTCTGCAAGTGATTAAACAAAAATAAATATACGGAAATTTTTTTAAAATTGTTTAAATGTTCAACAATTTTAAAAACAAGTTTTTAAAGTATTTAGTCAACCAAAAATAAAGCACTTAACAAGTAGTTTCTAATGTCAGTACTTTATGTAGATTTATGTAAAATTTGACCTCTGCATTTTTTGTCAAATGTCCGCATTTTGGGACCATCTGAAGCAGAAAAAAAGGTTTTTACGAATGGGTCTGTCTGCCTGTATGTTACTGTGTGCGATGAAAAAAATCTGCCCAAAAAAATAGTATGATTTGGTCAGATTAATGCTTAGATTTATTAAAGCTCTACACCAATGCGTAAGAATTTACAGATTAAAAATCATTTGCTTATTTATCCATTAATTTGTTGTAAACAGTATTAAAGAAAAGTTATTAAATAGCGATATCTGTCCAATATTCTTCTTGTTGCTAAAACTATTTTGCATCAAGAAAGAGATGCCATTCATTGGAAAAAGTTATCAAAAAATAAACAGTAATAAGTTTATGATTAGTTTATGTTGTTAACATTAATATTTCTGTATGCCAAATAAATGCATCAGTAGAAAAATGATTTATATTCTCTGAGTTCCCATGTATTTATTGAAAACTATTATGAGGTTTAGGCAAGTCATTCGTAAAGGAGACAATGTCGAAAATAAATAAAAGGAGAGTACAAATGTTAAGCTGGGGCCTCTTAAGTCGATTTGATTAAAATGACAAATTTGTTTAAAATTAATAAAATGGGATATCGACAACCATCATTGAAGAAATCCTCGCAAATAATATTATTTATTCATTAATCATTTAACTTCTTACTTTCAATCAATAAATCTACTCTATTAATAAAATGGTGTTTTGAACACAAATATTATAAATTTAAGTTTTAAAAGAAAAACTGTTTTAAAAGTTATATGCAGCTAATAATGCCTCTGTACGATTGGCAAGTTCATACTAAAGAATGCAACTTTTAAGCAACTCGCTACTGATTTACCAAAGCAGTAAAAATGTTGTTTAAATCCATAGTCAGATTTCATCACTCTAATGTATGAATAACCCCTAAATCCTATTTCAAACATTGACTAGAATAAAAATTTTAGATTTAAACACGCATCATATTTAAAATATTTAATTTTGGCAACCCTGTGACTGATTTTGAACTTTGAACTAATTTTTCAGAGTCCATACTCAATCTTGCTTTAGAATAATTGTTATGCTTTCTTTTTTTTTGCAGATTTCAGTTTACAGTCTGAGTCTTTATCTTATAGTGGCCCTATTCCGAGTGTTCCTTTTGCTGGAACTTCTGAATATCGAGACATGTCTCCTCCTCCTATAAGGTTTAGGTCCAAGTCTCCTCCTGGCAGTCATCCTACTCCCAACAGGTCTTCTTCTACACGGACTTTCCCTCCTAGCAGGTGCATGGTTCCACCCGCTAGGCTTCCTTCAGCTAACGGACGTGGAAATAGACTTGATCAACTCACATTTCTTCGTCTTATTTCTCTCACGAATCCTCACCGGATATTCGAACTGCGAAGATACACTTTTCCTGATAATACAAGGCTTAAAGTGAGAATAGGACGTAGTCGTCTTGAGTCTTTGCCAACTCAAAAACAAATAGTTATATCAACACCCGATGGTTATGTCTTTGCAATATTGGAGAGTACTAATGTCCTTGCTGGAATGTATATCTTTCCTAAAAAAAGTGCAAGACGGGCGAAAATTAACATGAACAGTGGCATAGTTAGCGAATTGACCCCAGAAGAAATGGATGACACTCCAGTAGGTTCCCAGCGTCTGATTAACAGAAATTTTAAAGTGACTCGTGAAAAAAACTTGTGAAGCGCAATCCTTCAACCACTATTAATTTAATAATAAAATGCGAATCTAATGTTTCTGGATAAGAATATGATTTATTTTTTCATCAAATGTTCTATTTGCCAAAATCATAACGTAAAGAAGCTCATAAACAGAAACTCTTATTTCAGACCACCTCCTTTCTGGCAGAGCGGTGTAAAATTATACCTGTAGGCATTGCATGTATGTATTCTCAAAAAATTCAAAAATAATAAAAAGTACGGTGGTGTCATTGACAAGAAAGAATTCTACATTGATTTAACGGTTAATTTAATTTTCTGTTAATCATGGAAATTTAGTGTCTGGTTGTAAATTTAGACATTCCGTGTATGCACCTTGTAGTATTTTAATAATAAATGAATAAGAATAAACTCGTGAGTTTTACAATGACTGAACTTTATTTAAGTCTTCTTTATTATATCGAATATACATTTTTAAATAAGCATATTATTATAAGCCTCAGAAATATTTTAGGAAAACACCATAAATGTTACGCTTAAGCAAATAAATTATTTTTCCTACATCCCATCGTCAGTTTTGAATCCCATCTATCCTATATTAACAATTTGTAATAATTTCTTTGAAATAAATTATCTTAATAAAGATCAATAACAATACAAATTAAAAATTTTAATAGATTCACTTCTAGCTTATCATGGAAAGTTTTTAAAGTTTAGCATAATAAAATGATCCACCCTGTTTAATTTTTTAATTTGTTAGAAAACACAAACAAAATCAGTCATTAGTGTTTGTGCTCTGAATTCGGATAACAATTTTTGAAATAACATTACCTTTTACATGAAGTCTTTCTTCTGGCAGGAAAGTGCTTAACCATTTATTTTAAATTCATAAATTTTTCACTTTAGATTGAAACTAGCAAATTTTAAAACGCGTAATACTAAATTAAAAAATAATTTTTTAAATTTCTTAGATGCAGGGACCTTATTAACCAATGCTATAGTTATAAACCATAATTTTCCAAATTTTAACGCCAAAGTATCAAACTGTGATATAAAATCGCAAAAAAAGTTGCACAATCTGCAGTTTACATTTGTTTCATAATGTATTTGTAAATTGTTTTAAAAGATTTTATGTCCTGGTAGAGTTACAAATTTGAAATTATATCATTTTTATAGCGTTTAGAATTGCTAAAACTTTCATATTTACAAAATTTCAAATTTTTCAATTTCAAATAGTAAAAATATTACTTAATTTTTTCCTGTAAATAAATCTAATTTTTTATTTCAAAAAGATCATTTCCCACTTTGATTGTAACTTTATACGAAATTAAATACTAGATATGCTAATGTAGGTCTTCCTTAAAAATGATATAATTTCAATTTTAAGTACCCTTGCACCCAACAACTTGGATTTTTCTGAACAAGTATCGTCTCTCACTTGTTCCGGCCTATGCTATTTGGAGACAGCATCGTATGCTATGATCAGGATATGTCGATTACCAACCAGCATGATTTGCCAAGATGGCTACGCTCGCGCGGCAAACTTCACGCTCATTGATAATCGACTGTGTCACGGGTTGTTGCACAGTGTTTCTCGTAAGTTTATTTGCGCAAGCGCAGTATATCAAGATGCCAAAGATACGAGCGCTTCACAGATATAATTGCCCTTCCATGCTCGTATCTTTAGGGTTCCCGATTTCCGAGCTAGTCGTATCTTTGGAGTTCCAGTGCACTATTATTATTATTTTGAGAATTTTATGAATGGAATTATGCAGTTATAAGGTGAAGGGGTACCTAGCCAATGCTCAGTAGTTTTGAGTGGATGGATCGACTGAGGGTCAACTTGCAAGATTGCTACGATAAAAATATCCGCTATACATTTAGATTCTAATATATGCATGCTTTTTAACAAATATCTTTAATTTTAAGAGCAAAGCTAGATTGAAATAACGACATTGCGTCATTTATAACGAAATCTCAGAAGGACAGCCTCGAGGCTTATTTAACAAATAAGATAAGGAATATTGAATAAATTAGACACTTTAATAAAGCACCGTAATAATCATCATATGCATTCTTATCATATTCTTCACTAATACAGCAGTTCATTTTTTCAACGTATAAAAAAATGAGGATTGTTTCGACGTTGTTCTTATCATCGGCGTTGATGCTTTATTGTATTGATAAATATAATAATATATCTTTGATTAAAAAATATTTTGTAGGATACGCCAATAACAATATTCTCGACAAAATGCACAATAGACCAAAATTTAGGTAAGTGGAAATAATTTCTATTCTCTGGGAGCCCCTCAAAATCTTAAAAAATCCTTTGAATGCTTTCAATTTTTGCGAATGCTCAAAAATCCCTCAAAATCTCAGAAATTTAAAATCTCTTTAAAGTCCTTGAAATATAATGAAAGAATCTTATTTTTTTAATTACAGTCATCTATTGTATAAATCCTAATAATTAAACATTTACTGCTAATCAACAATAATCCGTTTCCTCTCATGTATTTGTTTATAACAAATTAATTGACCACAATTTCAAAAATTTTTAATCCATAAAAGAAATTTACTAAATAGTTTCTTAATTGATTTTTGATCTTAAATAAAGAAAATAACAATTTACAATGCAAAATATAAAATATTGCAGAAAAAAAATTTTTAAAAGACTCAGAAATAAAACGTTTTATTATAATTGTGCAAAGCAATACATTTTAAACAAACTGCGCTTCCTCTGCTTACCGTGACTATAAAAGTAACGATTTTTGTAGCCCTATTATCCCCATCTAAATTTGTTGCCAAGGTTATGCATTTATCTTAGAATACAAACGAACTCCAAAGATACGAGTGATCCACAGATACGAGCTCTTGACTCCAAAGGAGCGAGTTGATTTTTTCCCCTCTGCACTTTCTCAATTTTCACATTGGGCGCGCGCGGTTGCGCGCTACCTTTAATTCGGCGTACGCGTGCTCGTTCTTTAGAATTCCTGATTCCCGAACGTCTCTTATCTTTGATCCTATTCCTGACGTTCCTCGCACCGCAATTTCTGCTTCTCCAGACAGACCTCCTCCTGTAAGGTTCAGGTCCAGGGCAAATTCTGGCAGTCGTTGGCCTCCAGGCAGAACGACTTCTACAAAGCCTTCTCCAACTACCAGATGCAAGTATCCACCCACCACACTCCCTTCTCCATCCGGAAGACCATATAAACTTGATGAAATTAGAAAGGTTCGCCTTACTCCGCGCACGAATTCCCGCCGGGTGTTCGAACTGGAAAAGTTCACTTTTCCCGCCGATACACGATTGAGGTTCAAGGAAAGGACTCCTGTCTTTCGTGGCATGCTAACCCAAGAACAAATTGTTTTAATATTCCAAGGTGATGTCTTTGCAATATTGGAAACTTGTAATTCCTTTGCTGGAATTTATTGCAATACTGAACAATCTGGAAGACGGGTCAAAATAAACATAGAAAGCGGTATAATTACCCAGTTGACCCAAGAAGAGCTGCATGATGTTCCAGTGGGTTATAATCATCCAATAAGAAAATATTTTCAAATAAATCGCAAAAAACGCATGTAAATTGCAATTTTTCAAGCATTATTTAATTAATAAAAAATGTTTGAAAATAAATGCCTTTTATTCGAAATGATTCTTATGATCTGGAACTTAAAAAGCTCCTTTTTTGACCCGCTTTCTGGGCCTATGTGGCCTCTTTAACAATTTTAGTACTACGGCACCAATTGTCGAACGTAGGTAAGATAAAAATTAAGTGTTTGGATCAAAAAGCATCAAAAAAGAATATATTTACTATAAATTCAATTTTTGGGTTCTTAAAATGTTGCTTATTAGCGGATTTAAAAATTGGGTAATCGATTTCAGACAAATTTGGTTCACAATGATTTTTGAGGTCGTTGATCACGAATCTGAAGTCATATTTGTAAAATATATTATAGCGGTTTTAAAATAACGGACAAGATTGAAATATGGCGGAGGAAATTTCCTTAAATCAACCGATTTCGGCTAAATTGGATTTAAAGGTGTTTCTAGGGTCGCTGATTATGAAAGTCAAGTTAGATTTTCAAAGTTCAAGATGTGGGATCGAATATGGCATACACGATTTTTTTTTAATCAACCCATTTACGCTTGTGGTTATTCGTATTTAATTAGGATTATAAGTATTAAATGATTATAATAATTTTCAATATTTAATTCATTTTAAATATTGTCTAAAAAGAGCGAAATTGTTTGGTCTAAAAATGTTCTTGGTCTTTCAACTCTATTTGTATTGGGGTGAATTTATTTAAAAAATTAATTTAGATATCATACAGTTATTATTGACATAAGGAATGATAGTTTAAATGTTAAACAATAGCATGTAAATAGAATTTTAGGGAATCCATCAAAGAATATAATGAGGCATTGATCATTAGAATTAGGTAAGAATTGTAACATTTTCCTGAAAAGAAAGCGAAAACAAAAAGTCTGAATATCTACTGCTGAATAAACCATTTTAACCGGAATTATTTTTTCTAAGCAAATTTAGAAACAACCATCAAGATTTCCAGAAATCAATATTAGATCTATTTTTGTCGATGTAATTAAAATTGGCTACACAGTCTACATAAAGAGTTTGTTTAGATAGATCTAGCCTCTTTAATAAAGAATGGAATCGGTTAGCAATATTTTCAACCAATTTGAATTCTGTTCGGCTATTTTAAATCCGCCATACTAAATTTCGTAAATCTGACTTCAGATTCGCGTAAGCGTAAGCTGACTTATTTTAAGACCACAAAATCATAACTCATAGAATCCAAACCTACAAACTCCAGGGCCTACATATTCGAAGCCGCATAATCTCACAAAAACCAACATGTCAAACTCTACACCCAAAAAATCTAATACTCCAAGCCTACAGACTCTAAAGAAATTTGTTTCTGTCATTTTGTTCTTTTATTGTGTTATTGGTAATAAACAATGTATTATTCATAAGGAAGAAGAACATTATTTAATCTATTTTTTTATCCAAACAGGGGGGAAATACTTTATAATTTAAGGTTACGGGTTTGTAGGCTTGGCATATGTGAGCTTGGGAATTGTGAAATTAGGTTCTGTTAGATAGTGTTTTGTAGCCTCTGGATGTTATGAAACTAGGTTTTGTCGAATTGGGCTTCGTGGAATTGCGTTTTGTAGTCTCCGGATTTGCGTGCTTGTAATTCGTTGGCTTAGGACATATGGGGTTGGGTTTTTTGGGATTCGGATATTTGAGCTCGGGAATTGTTCAATTATTTTCTATGGGATAGGGTTTACTTCAGAATGATGATAAGTTTTTCGAAATTCTATTAAGATATCATAAAATTATTTTAAGTATCTTGCTCTCTACCAAAAACGCTTGTAGCGTGTCATAAAAATTAATTCATATAGTTCGACTGTATGTATTGTTCTAGCTAAATCGTGAAGTCTGTTTAATTTTGCTTTAGTTTTATAAATTAGTTATCAGTCTCAATTAAATATTTGAATTCAGCTCAATCTGATGAAATACATTTTTAGAATTAGGCACCTCTTCTTCAGTTACTTGTAAATCTAAATTATATTTTAGAAACAGCCTGGAATTTAACAGACAGGTAAAACCTATTTCCAGGTTCTAGAAAAAATAATTCAAGAAATTTTTTAACAAAGGAATAATTTTGTTTAATGTTGCATGAGGCGTGGGATCAAATGATTCAAAGAATTTTTCGGGATAGATTTTTCTGAAAGCAGGGTTAAAAATCGCTTTATTTTTATAATATTCCATAGTCGAAATATAGACCCACCTTTGACCTTTGAGTAGTGCCCCTACTTTTCGGCTGCTTATTCTACTTGATCCTACCTAGATCCTACTATTAAAATAAACAACACACGATTTAATAAACAAAATTCAAACAATGCCTGCAAATAAGAATAAAAAGATCAATGTAAAAAGTTATTTCATCCAATTTTCCATTCTTTAAAAAAATGGATCTATCTACCTCTACCTGGTGTAGAACTCTACAAGGTTCTAGGATATAAGAAGATTTCGTCGTAACTACATGTATGTTAGCTCTTAGGCCCAGGCCAGTACATTCCATTATGCCGCGTTGAAATTTTTGGCGAAGAGTAAGGCCTATGATCGTAATCTAATCACTAAAAGGCACGTATGTCAATTTTATATTTGAATTCAAACCCTTTGGCGATATTAGCGCTCCTAATATTTCTCCACCAACAATAGTCGAGCATTCCTCATTCTACCCTTTAGAGGTGACAAGGGTTGCGACCAATCAGAACGGCGCATCATATTTAAGGATAAGATCTGTCAATCTATCGAGGCGAATCTCAGGCCAATAACGTGAGCACAACACTTCTGTATCTCGAGAAGGACCAGTACCAGGCCATCCATTATCTTCATCAAATCAGCCTAAACCAGCAATTCAGCCTAAGTTTTTGGTTTGATAATGACCCAAAAATTAATTAAGTTTATTAATTGGTATTGCCCATGAAAGTTCTACATTTCTTATTGTCGTTGGCCGAGAAGGCACAAACTCTATAGTAAAATGAAATCACCCTAAAATGTGTATTTGTAGCTTTTTGCCATTTTTTTTGTCGAACTCAAAAACTTAATCCTCTTGAATGTCACGTTTTCATAATAGTGTTAAATCTAAAATAAACGGATTACCAAATATTCTTCAAATCTATTCATGTATTCTCCTTTTTAATGACTAGTTGTCCTGAACCTGGCCTCAAATTATGGATCACGAGCAGTATTAAGAAAAGAGTTTATTTAATTGACTCTTGTGAACTTCATTTAGAACTCATCTCTCCCAAAGAAAATCTATTTTTTGCCCTTAGTTCTTTTGGAAGTTGTTAAAAAATGACGGAACTTGAAATAAATCGATGTAGGACAGCTAATCTTCATTTAAAACTTAGCTTCCACGAGTAAAATGTAGTATTTACACATAGTGCATTTGAAAGTTTTTGTACAATGATAATGCTTCCGATCAATCTTTAGGGTGTGACCGATCCTTTTTAAAAGTCAATTTCCACGAGGATGATGTATTTTCTGCACTTACTGCAAAAGGAACATGTTTTTATAAGGATCGTGATTTCCGGGAATCTACCTGGGCTCGAGGTGACGATAGTAGAGTTTCTTCTTAAAACTTCCTGGGTTTATTTCGGGCTAGAATTTGCAGTTGGATATTGCGTGTTACAAGGTTGTTCTGAGGAATCTACGTAGGTGTTTTCTTTGCTTTTAACGTCACAGTGAATTAAATCAGCTCATAATTGGCTAGAGAACTAATTAGTGTCATGCGCGTCCGCCAACGGCGTCGTATGCAATGATCAGGCCATACCGATTACTAACCAGTATGATTTGCCCAGCTAGCTACGCTCGCGCCGCAAACATTATGCTCGTTGAAAATCGACAGTGTGACAGGTTGATGCGTCGTGTTTCTCATAAGCATCTTTGCGCAAGCGTAGTATATTAATATTGGAAAAATACGAGCGCTCCACAGATGCGATCGCCCGTTTCATGTTTGTATCTTTGGCTTTCCCGATTTCCGAGCTTGTCGTATCTTTGGAGTTCGTCTTCACTATTGTTATTTTGAGAATTTCATGAATGGAATTATGCATTTTTTGGGTTAAGGGGTTCCTAGCGAATGCGCAATTGTAGACGAGCAGGGCTTACTGGGACAGCTAATCAAGATGAAGATAATACGATAGATCAGCAACATCGCAATAGTTTTGAGTGGACGGCTCGAATGAGGGTCGACTTACAAGATTGCTACGATAAAAATTTTCGGCATGGATTTGGATTCTACTGTATGCATGTTTTAAAAAAAAATTGCTTTATTTTCTAGAGCTAAGCGAGATTGAGATAACCACACTACGTAATTTATAACGAAATCTTACCAGGAAAACCTCGAGGCATATTTAACGAATAAGATAAGGAATATTCAATATAGTAGACACTTTAATAAAGCTCCTAAATAGTCATCAGCGGCATTGTTATCATTTTCTTTACTAATACAGGAATTCGTTTTTGCCACGTATAAAAAAATGAAGATTCTTTCTACGTTGTTCTTATCATCAGCTTTGATGCTTTATTGTATTGGTAAGCATGATAATATATCTTTGATTTAAATATGTTTTGTTGGATACGCAACTAAAAATATATTCGACCTAATGCATAATAGATTATAAATTAGATAATTGGAAATAATTTCAAATCTGTGGATACCTCTCAAAATTTAAAAAAATCATTTGAATGATTTCGATTTCTGCGAATGCTCTAAAATCCCTTGATATCTTAGAAATTTTAAATCTCTTTAAATAAAGCTTAAAAATGTGGAAAACAATTTTGATCTTATGAGACACTTTCGGAAAGTCGACCGCGACATTTTACGTTCAATTTTAACAATTTTTCTATTTTATGAGATACAAATATTCCACGTAGACGAGCACGATGATTAATTACATCATTAATTAGATAAGAACTGTACTGAATCTTATTCGCTCTGATGAAGAAGCAGAATAATAAATACTAAATTAAGAAGCCTGGTTCAAAATATTCTATTAATTACTATGTTTGTTTCTATACATTTTGTTTATTTTATGTTCAATTTCAACATTTTTCAATTTATGATGTATAAACGTTTCTTAAGTAATTCATTTCTTTTGAACTGCCTTTTATTCAGAAAATT
>JAAAKG020052401.1:0-18301 GCA_010014905.2 Druon quercuslanigerum
AGCAGACCGGCCGAGAACCGTGATCGTCGACTAAAACTCAACTCAGATACGATTGAATATTTTTAATCGTATCTCGGAAACCGATGAATATTTTTTAAGTTTCTTTAGCTTAAATTAAAGATAAAATTTCAGGCTCTATGTTGTATAATTTTTAGATGTTTGCTACAATTTTCCTAGGTCATGCTAAAAGTTGAAGTCTATGTACAAAACTTTAGAAAATCTAGAATTTTTTTAAAAAATCTTATCACGTGCTGTATTCTCTTCTGCAAATAAAAAAAACTGTTTGACATTAATAGACGAGGAATTTCATAGGCTTTCTAACTGTTTTCTTAAAAATGCCCTATCATTTTTTTTCGCTAAGTTATCGTGGTTTAAATCTAGCAGTGATTTTAATAGTGCTTGCGTCAATCGATCTCATAATTTCCGACGGTAGTGTATTTTGTTTATTTATATTCTTTCTGAAAAGTGAAACTTTACAATGATTTCAATAATGATAATATGAAAAAACAGCCGACACGAAAGAGCGTGTAGTCCTATTTAATTAAAATTTAATAAATTTAAATTAGATTAAAATCTTAATCAAAAATCCTATTTAATGTCCAATCATCAAATTGATGAAAACTCCTATAAAAATTAGAATCCCACAAAAAATAGAAAATAAATTTTAGATAAAATTAAAAAAGAGGAAAGAAAAATCTTTTTTATTTTTGTCTGAAATTTTTGTTTTTAACAGGGGTTTTTTGAGATTGCAGGTGGATCATTTTTGATTGATTGTTTGGTGTGTGCCAAATTTGGTCGTTGAAATAAAAAACGAGGAAAGAAAAATAATTCAAATGTTTTTAGTTGAAAATTATTTATTTTTTATTAAAAATCCTGCGGCTATATTTTTATTTAAAAATTCGTGTATGTTATTGAAAATTCAACTCTTTTGCTAAAAATTCATTTTTCTCATTCAGATTTAACTTTTTTTTTATTTCAAATTAAAATAGTTTTTGGTTGAAGTATTCAGTTTTGCAGATTTTGCTGAGAATTTATCTTTGCGGGTTAACAATTTAACTGTTTCGTAAACAATTCATCATTTAGGCTGGAAAATTTAACAATTTGGGAGCAAATTAATCTATATAGTTTAAAATTAACTCTTTTTAAAATTCTAATTTCCGGGTTAAAAATTACATCTTTTAGCAGACATTTCGATTAAAAATCTTTTTGTTTAGTTGAAAATTCGAATATTTGGTTAGAACATTCCACTATTTGGTTAAAAATTCAAACTATTGATTTAAAAAATTAAATACTTGATAGAAAAAAAACATTTGTTGATGAAAATTCATACGGTCTGGTGGAAAATTCAACTTTTTTGTGGAATTTGTTTATTTTATCAAGTAGAAGTCATCTTTCTTGGTAGAATTCGACAAGTCGAAAATTCGATTTTTAACCTAATTCTTAAACTGAATGTATAGTTAACAAATTCAAATTTTTTGTTAAAAATTAATCTATTTATTTCACAAATTACCTACTTGATAGAAAATTAACTTTTTAGTAAAAAATGCACTGTGTCAAGTGTAAAATTCATGTATTCTGTTAAAAATCGCCTTTTTGGGTAGAAAACTCATTTTCTGACTGAAGGTTAAACTATTTTATCCAATTTTTCCCATTTTCGTTCTATTCAAGTTGTAGAATATTCTTTTTTTATTGTTGAAAATTATGGATTTTTTGTTGTTGAAAATTCATCTTTGTAGGTTTAAAATTAAAAATTGGTCCTTTTGAATGGAAAGTTGATCCTTAATGGTAAAAAAGCCACCTTTATGGTTTAAAAATTCATCTTTCTTTCTTTTCGATTACAAATTTAAATCTTGTTTCGTCGAAATACGCAATATTAAATCTTTCGTTGAGAATTCATCTTTTTTGTTTGAGAATTCAACTATACTTGGTATCTTTGAAGAACAGTCTCATTTTTTTCCTGACATGTAATTTCATTATAAAATAGTATTATTGGTTAACCGAGAATCAAATAAGTAATTGAAGTTGCTCAATTTTTACAAATGTATAGTAATTAAACTGCCCTTAGGGGACTTTAATTAAACGAAATGATCGCAAGAGAATGAAAGAAATGAATTTATTTGCAGGGCTTCTTAAAGGAAGCTACATTAAGACATTGAAGGCGAAGTAGCAGGAAGCAAGGTGAATAAAATTACGATCGATGACCAAAGGAAATAATTGATTCGTTTATAGATCATTCGAGCTGAGAAAAAGTTTTCTGCAACAAGAAAAAAAAATTTATGGGTTATTTTCCACTCCAAGGGAACTTTCGAAAAAAAAGTAAATAAAAAAAATATATTTTGCAAACTGATTTCTTTTCGTGTACATTAAATTCAATGTCATTAAAGCAAGGACTTACAAAAATATTCAGGCTACAAATTTATTTTAAAGGCTTCTCACGACGAATCCATATTGTATCTTCCTTGCAACTTGAATTGTCATAAATATAAGTCATAAATATTTATTTTGTAATTAGCTTAGAGAAAACTTCTTTTTCGCCATGAGTGTATTTGAAAATTAATTTATATTTTTTAAAAGCTATTCATTATTTTCATTCATCATTTTTGTCCACGTTATGAAAAAATTAAAGATAGTTTGGCTTCCAAGTCCAGGGATGCAATTGTTAGAAATGCGACTAAAGTGCGTGGTACTGCGCCTGCGGTTCTAGGTAAAATGTCTGGCGGTGCATGGTGGGATAATGAAATTCAAGCAGCCGATCAAGAAAAGAAAGAAACGCATAAAACAAAGTTGAAAAACACATACCTTAGCGATAAGGAGAGAAATAGAATTGAAAATGATTACATACACAAAAAGAGGAAAGTTAAACTGCCAGTTAAAGAAAGTAAAGATAAAAATAAGAACAGAAGAAGAGAAGAAAATGTAAAACGATTTTGAAGTAAGCAAGAAACTGTTTTATAAATGGGCGCCGATCAATATGAAGGGACATAAAAGTTCAGAGTTAGGCAGCTTGAGAAATATCAAGTGTGAACTACTATATAATGCAGAAGGAATACTAGACGCCTTGAGAGATTCTTATAAGGAATTATTAGTAGGTGAACCAGTAGGGACAACGAATGCGATGCAGAACACGATACGTTAGAAAAATTTAATGAACAGTAAAGATATAGAGGGCGTATCGGCTATGAACCAGGATGTTATTGTTAGAAGTACAACTGAAGTGTGTGGTACTGCGATTGAAGGAAGAATGTCTGGTGATGCGTGGTGGAATAATGAAACCCAAGCAGCCGACCAAGAAAAGAAAGAAGCATATAAAAGATAGTTAAAAATCAATTGCCTTAGCGATGAGGAGAAAAATAGACTTGAAAATGATAAAAGTCACAAAAAGTGGAATCTTAAACAACTGGCAATACGATTTTGATGAAAGAAAGAAACTGTTTTATAAATAGGCATTGATCAATATAAAGAGGAGTAAAAGTAAAGAGTTAGGTAGCGTGAGAAATATCAAAGATGAAATGACATATAATACAGACGGGTTACTTTCGATGCTTGAGAGATACCAAAATAGATATATTTTCTAGTTAAAATTTAATTCTTTGGTTAAAAATTCATGTCCTTTTTTGAAAATTAATCTGTCTTCGTTAAGGATTCAACTAGATTGTTAAAGAATCGTCTTTCTTGATTAAATTCAACCTTTTTTAAAATTTAAAATTAAAATATTTTTTGGTTGAAACATAAACTATTACAAGTTTCGTTAAGAATTAATCTATTTTGAATGAAAAATCAATTCCCTTTTTAAAGTTGAACTACTTAGTAAATATTTCATTTTGTTGTTGTTTTAAGATTCATAATTTTTTGAAATACAACTGTTCGTTTGTAAATTAACTTTTATGTTGAAATTTCATATTTCTGACTACAGAAGTCAACTGTTTCGTAGAAATTTCGTCTTTGGTTTGCAAATTTAGCAATTTGAAAGAAAATGAAACTATTTTATTATAAAACTAACTTCTTTAATGTAAACTCATGTTTTTGATTTAAAATTCAACTTTTAAATAAAAAAGTAATCTATTTATTTGAAAAATTCACTGTTGGTAGGGGATTCACGTACTACGTTAAAAATTCATCTTTTTGATAAAAAATAACGTTTGTAATGGAAAAGTAACGTTCTTGTTAGGAAGACATTTTTTAGTGTATAAAAGTAAATTGTTTTCTAAAAAAATCGCTTTTTGAGCTGGAAAACTCATCGCTTTTTTTGGAAATTCGTCTTTTTAGGTACAAAACTAAATTTTTTTGTTCAAAATTCATGTATTTGGTTCAGGATTCAACTATTTTGTTAAAAATTTCTTGCTTTTTGTCGCTGAAATTAAATGGTTTAAAATTCGTTCTTTATTTGTTGACATTTTTTTTACGTTAAATTTAACACTCCATTTTTGGATGAAAATTTTCTTTTTTTTTTGCTGAAATTCAAGTTTTTGGTGAGGGACTCATAATTATATTTTGTTAGAAATTCGTATTTTGGGAAAAAATTAATCTGCTTGTTTAAAAATTTATCTTTGTAGAGTCCAAAAATGTAGAAGTGAAATTTGTGTAAAAATATTTTTCAATAAAATATTAAAATTGGTAACCAGAGGTGAATCTTCAACTACGATGATGAATCAGAAACTGTAAAAATCATTTTAAAAAAAGTGGTTCAACTTTTAACACAGAAGGTAAATTTTTCAATCTAAAAGACGAATTTTCAACAAATAAGAATTTTTAGTCCAGAAAGAAAAGAAAATTCATCCGAATTGTTTAACTTTTGAGCCAAGGGCCAAATTTGATCAAAACAGTTAAATTTTAAACTAAAGCGTTTCATTTTTATTAAAAAAAAATATTAATTAAAAAACAGAAATTACAAATAAGTCATAAATCGAATTTTCAACTAAGAAATATTAATTCTCAACCAAAATGGAAAAGTTACATATTCAGTTAAAAAATATATTTAATCAAAACAAAAAAAAACAATTTTCAGTAAAAAAGTCAAATTTTTCTTCAACCAACAAAATTAATTTTCAATGAAGTAATTCAATTTTTACTGAAGTAGTTGAATTTTCAAATAAAGAATATCAATATTTTCAACAAAATAGTTGAACTTTCAACCAATGAGATAAAATTTCAACTAAAATTATGAATTTGCAAGTAAATTTGTTTTTAATAAAGTAGTTCAAACTACCACCAAATAGTTTAATTTTCTACACAAAAAGACCAATTTTTAATGACTAATTTAATATTATATATTAAAAAAAAAAATTAACTTTCAACCAAATCGTTTGATTTTTATCCAAAAAAAGATTAAATTTGTAACTAAATGTTTTTTTTTTCTCAAAATGAAAATACTTGAAGTGTACCTGCGCACCTTTAGGATCGGCACTTTTTGTGATTTATTGACCTTGCCAGTTATTTAAAAGTGCCTCTTATAGAAATTTCTTGAATTTCGCAATTTTTTTTTAATTCCTGACTTTTCCTAACCAATAAAATACATCTACTTTTCCCTGATTTCCAGGGTTTTCCGGACTGACCACCACTATAAAAACGATACAGGTAATAATCTCCAGATGATATAATCACATTGTGTGTATCTCGAAAGGGAAATAAATTGGAGATTAATTATTCAGACACGAGTCGGACGTCACCTGTTGCAAATTCTCGGTCGACCTTTTTTGGCACTCAACCATTTTTCATAGAAAACCGCAATTACGACCACACGAGTTCGTAAACTTAACATTTTCATACAGGGTGGTCCTATAAGTGCCCTCAACGATTTACTGGAAGTCTGGCGTACTTACACAAGAAATTTATTACTCGTTGCCCGTTTGAGTGGCTTCTCTGGTCGAGGTTGACTTCTGAAAGACTTTCGAGTGCTTGAGTGGTTTCGTTCTGCAACCAAAAAAACATATACTTTAATGTTACTCGTGGTCAATTCAAATACATCTTTTGCAAGATTTTCTTCCCACTCTGGTGTGCCAAAATATCTTCATTTCACAACAACTTTTCAAAGAAAATAAAATAATTTTAACCCTTCCATTGAGATACTTTCACAATTTGATCTGGATCAAAGCTCTTTAATTTTGCTATGTACTTCAACCGGGGCTTTTGGTGGTTCGGAGCCCACCTAAAACTGAAGGTCCCACCAAAATAAGCTGGTTACCTGCAAAGAAAGAGGGTCCATGTCGAGGGGACAATCGCTCGGTGGTTGCAGGTCGGTTTCGAGTAATGAGCAGACGCATACACTTACATAATACATAAAGTCAATGTGTTGAATCTGTGAATCTAACTGATGACATCAGAGGGACCCCTCAGTGCACCCTACCCTTGGCCGTCCCCCTCCACGGCCTAACTAGTGTTGATACCCCTCACCCACTCTGCCGGGTGGCAGAGTGGGTGAGGGGCTCACTTTTCTGTGCAAAGAGATGTCCTGCTCGTTCACTCTATGACGGAGTACGCCTGGCAACCTACATTCAGCCGCAAAATCAATAAATAAATTTGTTGAAAATGTAGAATTGTAGAAAATAAGGAAATAAAAATCGGTTTGAGATTTTCCAAAAAACTTCATTAAACATTTTTGAACAAATCGCTCACTTTGCTTGAAACTGGAAGTTACCTAGATGCTTTTTACCGGCGAAACCATGAAAACACAATTAACGACTTACCTCATTTTGCAATTAAATATTATTAAACAATAAGCGATTTTTAACTTTTTCATGCATTCCTAGGCATCGCTATAGTATTTTGAATACGTCCTATAAATTTGAACTCATTTCAATAATATTTAGTCGAGCTAGAATGATTTAAGTTTTAAAATTTAATCAAATCAGAGAGAAACTTTTTTTTCGATATTTCGCATTTATTATTAAAAATAAACGTTTAAAAAAGAAAGTTATATGAGGAAAAAGTTTTATTTCCTTATTTTCTACAATTCTACATTTTCAAACATTTTTTTTTTTGATTTTGCGTTCTAGAAATATAACCCTCAAGTTTCCAGGCGTATGCCGTCGTAGAGTGAACGAACAGTACAACTCTTTGCACAGAAAAGGGAGCCTCTCACCCACTCTGCCGGAAGGCAGAGTGGGTGAGAGGTATCAACACTAGTTAGGCGGTGGAGAAAATTTTATTCGATATTTCGCTTTTACTACTGAAAATTAACGTTTGACCAAAAAAATTCTCATAGGAAAAAGTTTTATTCCCTTATTCTATACAATGCTACATTTTCCAAAAATTTATTTTTCGATTTTTAACATTCTATTTTTTAGAGACACTCGGACAATACTTTTACAGATGAAGCTTCGGAAGTTCTTGCACCCGGAGGCTCAATTATAGTTTTCAAGCCAGGAGAAATGAGTGATTCGCCACAAAAATAGAGGAATAAATTCTTTTAATTAAAATTAATATTGATACCATAATAAACTCAATATAAAACGCATTCAATTTCTAAGGTTTTGAGTCGAAGTATTGTTGCATTTTCAACAAAATACTACAATTTTTAACGAAATATTTGCAACTAGACTGGTTAAATTTTCAGTTAAGAAAATCAATTTTCAACAACAAAAAAACGTATTTTCAATAAAATAGTTGAATTTAGCATTACTGCATCAGCAACCAAACATTTAATTTTTTAAGAAAACTAGAAATTTTTTTAAAAAGATAGTTCAATTTTGAAACTCTAAAAGTAGAATTTTAAACAAAAATGTTCATTTCCAATTAAGAAAGATAAATATTCTAATATGTATAAAAGAAAAATTTTCCATCCAAAAGGACGAATTCTCATCATAATAGTTGAATTTTTGAATAGCTAGATGATTTTAACAAAATAGTTAAATTTGTAACAAAAAGGTAAATCTTTAATAATAAAGGGTAATTTTAAACAAATAATTAAAGTTTAATTTTCAAATCAAAAATATAAATTTTTAAACCAAATGGTTTAATTTTTAAATAAAAAATATGTTTTTGAAACAAAAATTTAACATGATAAGAAGCGAATTTTCGACATAATAATTAAATTTTCAACGAAGTATTTGAATTTTTTAACAAAAAGATGACATTTAGACACCGCAGTGGCATTTTCAACAAGATAATTAAATTCTTAACCAAGTAGTTTAAAATATTCAAAAATAATAAATTTACAAACAAAAATAAAATCATTTTTAACATAGTTAAATTTTCAGCTAAAAAAATCACTTAAAAAAATATTTTTCAACAAAATAATTAAATTTTCAACCAAAAAGTTGAAGCTTAAAAAAGGAGTCTTTATTTATTTAAGGAAATATTTGCATTTAGAACAAAAAAATCCAAATTTTAAGCAGATAGTATAATTTTTAACCAAGCGAGATGAATTCTGAACTAAAAATATAATAGTAGCCCAAATTAACTCAAAACCCAAATTTCTTAAAAAAATTTTTGAAAACTTTCTTGAAAATTTTCTTGAAAAGTTTCTTAAAAACTGGAGGGAGGGGGGGGGGTAAATGTTTCAAAAATATATTAATTTTTTGTAAAAGTTTAGGACTACATTTTTTTAAAGTAGCTAGAGTAGATTTTTTATTTATTTTTTATTTTAAATCATTTTTATGTTAATTACAAAAACAAAAAAAGTATATTTTTTAATTGTGATATTTATCTCATATGATTCACAGAGGTATAAGAAAGACAAAAAAAATGGTTGGCTTGTAAAGTATATTCTTATGAACAAATTGTATCAACAAATGCTCGACATTAAATGTTTTTCGTCTTTAAATTATATTTCTGAAACTTATTGTTATGGATGCCTAAAATGTACATTTGTTTCACTGACTTGTTTATAAAATATATAAATAGTGTAGCATAAAAAAATTTTATCAAGACAATTCATTTTCAATATAGTTTATAAAATTATAAAAGAAAAAACGATTTCTTTCTGCCTAATTTCAAGAAGTTTAGAAGAAAAAAAGATTTTTTTCGCTTAAATACATACAAAATGTGCATTTGTTTATAAAATATAGATATATGAATGCATAGCAAAATTTGATAGAAAACATCATTGGCATAATGAGTGAAACAAGATTAGAAGAAAATTTTTTTCTTTTCGCCTAAACATGCTTAAAATGTGCATGAGTTTACATAATTTGTTTGTATGAAAAGCAAATAACGGTAACACTTCCGCAGGGTAACGCTTCCTCTCTTCTATATCTCCTTCGCTTCTCCCACTGACTCTTTCAATCCCTCTCCCTTTCTATCATCCCTTCGCTTCTTTCACCCCCCCCCCTCTCACTCTCTTTCTCTCCATCCTTCGCTCTGACACTCACAATGAGACTCTGTGAGTATAAGCAGTGCATCCGCGCTTAAATATATATAACAGTGTATAGCGGCATGCGTTCTTCTTGAAAGGCGTGGTTCGTACACGTGCTGTTTTCAATACAAATACTTATTCATTTCGGACCTTTTAAAATTAAATCTGAAATCGGTGCATAAATGCTTTCTTAATGTAATTTTGAACCTCGTTTTTTTATTTCATCCCACTGTGCGCTGCAGGGACATATTTCGCAAAATCCGAAAACTTTGTTAAATTTTATCACCGGAAAACGTTAGTGAACGTCATTTACGTTCCTATCGTTAGCCCCCTAAACTTCGTAACATAAGTTATAGACGGCCCCAATAAAAGTAACTAAGGTTTTCACAATAACAAGTTTTCCGCAAGAAAAATAGAATCTTTATATTGCCGATGGAAAAAATAATTAGATTCATACAAATATCATCAATATGAGTCGGGAAAAGATATATTCCTATAATCTCTTCTCAGCGTGCAGATATAATTTTTTCGAGAAAGAAATAAGTCATATCTCTTTAGCGAAAGATTTATTGAAAGTATGAACTGTGATCCATAAAATCAATTTCCTTATCTTAATTGTCATAACCAATTTGTCCTGATCGTGTTTCCAGCTCTGAGACTCTGCGACTCTATTTGGCGAACATGTTATCGTAGCAATATCATTAATTTGCATCTTTGAATGAATGCTTGTCACAGTAATCCTCTCGGAAACGAATGTTTTCGCGCCATTAAGAGTTGGAATGCCTGGAAGTGTGAAACGCTCACGAGTGGTCGGATATATGAAGCTATTTTGCTTCCAATTAACCATTAATAGGCGCTATCAAAAAACCGGCTGAGGAGCTCAGAACAAAGGTTGGACAGATATTCGGTGGATGTCGTAAAGTGAGAAAAAGTGCCGTTAAGATGCCGCATCAGCGAAACGTACGCGGCTCGATAAATTACCATTAAGTTTAGGCGGTCGGATTGAAAAATTGGTAGGGGCCGAAATGAGCGGTCTCCTCTATAAATAAGCCGACGCTAATGCGTTTTATCGCAGAACTGAGTCTGAGCCACGGTCCACCGACCGCGAAAGGGTTTGGCTCAAATAACACTTTCGCTGCACTCTTTGATATTTATTATGCATTAACATTACGCACTATAAACAAATTTATTACCCTGCTGATTTCGAACTTTTTTAAAACTATGGCAGGGTGGGAATTGTACAAGAAAAAAATCTTTTTTTTTGCAACTTATATTACTTTAAGAAAATAAAATTTAAAAAGGCTTATTTTATAAGGAAATTCGCCTTTTTATGCAATAAATTAATGCTTTTGAAAATTCAACGATTCGGTTGAAAATTGAAATACTTTATTAAAAATGATTTTTATGGTTAAAAATTCATCTCTTTCGTTGAAAATTTAACAACACATTTTCTTAATCAAAACTTTTGGTTGCAAAATTATAATGTTTTTGGTTGAAATCTCAACTATTTGATTGAATGTTGTGCATTTTTGCCAAAAATTTGTTTTCATTTTTAGTTACAAAATTATATTTTTTTGTTGAGAATTCAACTATTTGGTAAAAAATCAGCCTTTTTGCTTTTAAATTAATTTTCGTACGTTAAAAATTATATTATTTTGGTATAAAATTATTTTATTTAGTTGAAAATCAACTTATTGGTTAAAAATTCTTATTTTTTAATAGAAAATTCGCTTTTTCGGCTCGAAAATTAAATAATTTTTTTGAAATTTTTATACTTTCATGAATAAAAAATCTTTCTGGTTTTTGGTTGAAAGTTCAACTATTTGATTAAATGTTTTACATTCTTATGGAAATTGGTTCTTCTGGTTGAAGATTCATCTCATTAGTTGAAAATCGAACAATTTTGTCGAAAATTCATTTTATTTTTGGTTTGAAAATTTAACTACTAAATTTTTGGTTGCAAAATTATCTTTTTCAGTTAAAAATTCAACTATTTGGTCGACACTTGATGTATTTTTTTTGTTGAAAATTCCTATTTTAGGTAGAAAATTAATCTTCTTGGTTCTAACAAAAGCTTTTTTTTGGTTAAAAAATCAACTATGTGATTGACGTTGTGCATTTTTGTAAAAAATTCGTTTTCATTTTTATTTACAAAATTATCTTTTTTCGTTGAGAATTCAACTATTTGGTAAAAAAATCAGCCTTTTGGCTTTTAAATTAATTTGCTTATGTTAAACATTATATTATTTTTGTATAAAATTCTTTTATTTAGTTGAAAATCAACTTATTGTTTGAAAATTAAAGAATTTTTTTGAAATTTTTATAAGTTCATGAATAAAAAATCTGTCTGGTATGAAAATTCTGGCATTTTGTTACAAATTTTACATTTCGGATAAAACTGCAACTGTTTTGATAATAATTAATCTGTCTTGGTTGAAGATTTAATAATTATGTTAAAAATACAACTATTAGACTGAAAATGTATATATTTTGTTGAAAATTCGGCTTTTGGTATAGAAATTAATCTTCTTGATTCAAAAACCATATTTTTGTTAGAAAATTCAACTATTTGGTGCAATTTTAAACTTTTTGTTGACGATTTATTGTTTTGGATAAAGATTGACATCTTTGGTTGAAAAGTGAACAATTTTGTTGGAAATCCTTTTTATTTTTAGTTGAAAATTAATTTTTTTTAATTAAAAATTTAAGTATTTCATTTTTTATTGAAGATTTGTATTTTTTATTTAACGATTAAATTATTCAGTAGAAAATTAGTATTCTTGGTTACAAATTTATCATTTTACACAGTAAAGTATTCTTCTTTAAATGCTAAATTTTGTGTTTATAAATTAATTCTTCAAGTTCAAGAATCATTTCTTTCGTTGAAAATTAAACAGTTATGTTGAAAATTCATTTCATTTCTCGTTGAAAATGAATTTCTTAACTGAAAATTTAAATAGTTTATTTTTGGTTACAAAATTATCTTTTCCATTAAAAATTTAACTATTTGATTGAAACTTAATCATTTTCATTTAAAAATTCAACTATTTGGTTGAAAATTTGTCTACTAATACAAATAGAGCCGATTTGTTTATTATTTTAAAGGTGAATTTTAATAGATTTAAAAAGATGATTTTACAATAAAGACAATTTTATTGAAATCAAATAATAAATGAAATTAAATACCTGGAAAAATGAAAGAAATGTGAAAATTGTACGAACGATACATCAAATGAAATATAACCATACTGAACAGGTACCTGAAGTTGTAGGGTTTCAAAATTTTTCTTTATTTTCAATTAGAGATGAATTAATTAGTGATTAATTAGCCTCGAAGATGTTTGACTTTTCTGAAAATAAATTTTAGTCAACCTGACTTTTTTCAAATACACCACCTTGAATCCATTTTAAAGAAACTAAAAATACACAAAAATAATAATATTAGTGAAAAAATCATTTCAGTTGCAATAAATTGAAGTTAGAATTTACTTATTTACAACAACAAAAATAGCGAGGAGCGAGAGTCACGGGTCATCGCAGCAGCAACACACCTGCGCTATACGAGACACATCGTTTAAATTCAGACGTTTATTAAAACTAAATTTGATCTTATATTTGAAGGTTTTTTTTTTTTACAAAAACCATTTTCTTATTGCCTTTTTTTTCAAAACACGTTTTTTTGTCTTTGAAATACAAACTTATAGCACCGTTTGATTTGACAATTCCAATTTTTTTTTTCTGAAAAAATTATCTATTAGTTTTGATCCTATTAGTTTTACAATGATTTTTTGAGACATCAATGTTTTTTACTGTTTACAAATTATTCAAATTATAATGGGTAAATTCTAATTTTATTTTATATTAAAGATATCATGAAATTATAATATACCAGTAAGCCTTGAGGGGTAGGCATGTCTCACTCGAAGGAAGATGGTATAAACTACCGATTGACGCAAGCACTATTAAAAATCACTGCTAGCTTTGAACCACGATAACTTAGCGAAAAAAATGATAGGGCATTTTTAAAAAAACAGTTGGAAAGCCTATAAAATTCCACGTCTTTTAATGTCCAACAGATTTTTTTTTATTTGCTGAAGAAAATACAGCACGTGATAAGTTTTTTAAAAAAATTCTAGATTTTATAAAATTTTGTACCTGGACTTCAACTTTTAGCATGACCTAGCAGTTGCAAAATCTAAAAATTATACAATATAGAGCCTGAAATTTTATTTTTATAATTTTAATTTTAGAGAATTTAAGAAATTTTAATTTTATTATTTAATGTTCAATCGTATCTGAGTTGAGTTTTAGTCGACGATCACGGTTCTCGGCCGGTCTGCTGCTCGCCTCCTTCGGTGAGGCAGGAACGAATAGGCCACGCACAGAGGTGGTGCTTGATTGAGACTCTCTTATACTTTTGATTCTGCTCATGAGTTTTAAAAGAATTTCGAAAGATTTACAAGACAGTTTTTTACGGAATTAATTAAAATTTCCAAAGTTAAAGAAATTTTGAGTTATTCCACTGGATTTTAAACATTCTTAAAAAATGACTGCCTTAATGATAACAGCAGCTTTTCATAGAATTTTAAACAATAAAGAATTTTAAGAGATTTTAGAGGATTTGAAAACATTGGCAAATATTTCAAAGGATTTTACACAGTTTGTTAGGAATTTAAAAGATGATAATAGGTTCCGATGATTTCACCGGATTTTAAAGAAATTTAAATGATTTAAAAAGGTTCCAAAGTATCCACAATCCAATTCAAAGTAAGTAAGTTCAAATTGATCGAGAAGGATTCCCGAATATTATTTAAGTTTTCATGATTTTTCGAAAAATTTTAATTAATTTTAATGTATTGTCAGGGATTTCATGAGATTCGAAAAGGTTCCCACGGATTTGAATGATTTCCATAAACTTTAAAGGGTGTGGCAAAATCTCATAAAATTAAAAAAGTAGTTCACGGAATTTCAATTGTCTTTAAACATTTTTCAGAGATTTTAATAAATTTCCATTGACTTTAATAGGATTTCGAAGATTTTAAGGGATTTAAGAAGAATTCACAAGATGTTAACAGATTTAAAAAAATCCAAGCATTTAAAAGATTTTAAGGGATTTTAATGGCTTTCAAGTTTTCATTTCAATTTTTAATGGTTTTTAATACATTTTTAAGGAATTTAAGAGATTCGGAAAGAATCCCAGGGATTAAAAATATTATATTAAATGTTAAAGGAATTTCACAAGGATTACAAGGATTTTACTCAATTTTTATATGATTTTGAAGATTTGAAGCGAGTTCAAGGATTTTAATAAATTTTCAAGAGTTTGAAGAGATTTTTAGATATTTTAAAATAAGTTTTGAAAAGACTCGAAAAGGATTTCTTTTGATTACGAAGTATTTTCACGAATTTTGAAGGATATTAGGGAATTTTATTGAGATTTTAAGAGATTTGTAAGGATTTTAAAGGATTTTAAGGGATTTTAATGAATTTCAAGAGATATAAAGGAGTTTTGATGATGAAGGGATTTCGAGGGATTTGAATTTCTTTTCAAATATTTAAATGGAGCTTGCTTCCTCATAGAGAGAGAGCGAGAGAGAGAGAGAGAGAGAGAGCTGTGTAATTATCTAAATTTTTTAATCCAATTTTTTCACACTTCCGTCGGAAATTATGAGATCGATTGGCGCAAGCACTATTAAAAATCACTTCTGACATTTTTTAAAAAACAATTGGAAAGCCTATGAAATTCCACGTCTAATAATGTTAAACAGATTTTTTTGATCTGCTGAAGAGAATACAGCACGTGATAAGTTTTTTAAAAAATGCTAGATTTTCAAAAATTTTGTACTTCGACTTCAACTTTTAGCATGACCTAGGAGAATTGTTGGAAAGATCTGGAAATTATACGACATAGAGCCTGAAATTAATTATAAATTTAATTTTGTTAAATTTTATCTTTAATTTAAGCTAAAGAAACTTAAAAAATCTGTATCGGTTCCCGAGATACGATTAAAAATATTTAATTGTATCTGAGTTGAGTTTTAGTTGACGATCACGGTTCTCGGCCGGTCTGCTGCTCGCCTCCTTCGTTGAGGCAGGACCGACTAGGCCACGCACAGAGGTGGTGCATGATTGGGGCTCTCTTATACTTTTGATTCTGCTATCCCCATATTAAAGAATAAAAAAAATGATGAACAGTTTTTTTTATTTCCTAAAATTTTTATTAACTAGAGTATTAATAAAAATGTAGATATATTGTTACGAGAGTAAACTATTTTGCAAACTAATCAAGCAGCTAAGATCCAAATAAAGTATTTATATGAATAAAATAATTTAAATATAAAATAGTGCGTAGGTCTAAAGAAAATTATATTTTCAATTTCTAATAAGTAGTTTATTATTTTCCTTTACACAAACATTTATCTTACACAAAAAACTCGCTCATTATTTAATTTTGCGATTATTGCTACTTTTACCTATAATTTTTCCTATTTTTTTGTAATTTCGATAATAGAAAAATTAAATAATGAGCGAGTTGTTTGTGTAAGAAAAATGTTTGTGTAAAGGAAAATAATAAACTACTTATTAGAAAATGAGAATCTATTTTTTATTACACCTACGCAATGCTTTATATTTAATTTAGTTTGGAAATTCCATTCTTATGCACTTTGAATATTTTTTCGTTTTTTTCATATAAATAATTTATTTAGAATTTAGGTGCTTAATTCGTTTGAAAAATAGTTTACTCTCGTAACAATATATCTTCATTTTTATTAATATTCTAGTTGACAAAAATTTTAAGAAATAAAAAAACTGTTCATTATTTTTTTCTTATGGGGATAATTTGGAATTGAAAAATTGTAAATAATTAAAAAAATAATTAATAGTTTAAAAAATCTACAATAATTTGATATAAAATTACTGATGAACAGAATCAAAAGTATAAGAGAGCCCTAATCATGCACCACCTCTGTGCGTGGCCTATTCGGTCCTGCCTCAACGAAGGAGGGGAGCAGCAGACCGGCCGAGAATCGTGATCGTCGACTAAAACTCAACTCAGATGCGATTAATCATTTTTAATCGTATCTCGGAAACCGATAAAGATTTTTTTAAGTTTCTTTGGCTTAAATTAAAGATAAAATTTCAGGCTTTATGTCGAATAACTTTTAGATCTTTGCAACAATTTTCCTAGGCTATGCTAAAAGTTGAAATCAAGGTACAAAATTTTAGAAAATCTAGAGTTTAAAAAAAAAAAACTTATCACGTGCTCTATTCTCTTCAGCACTGAATACTGCAGCACCATATCTGATATATTTGTTCGCATCTTCAAAACGCGTCGAATTAGCCATCGAAGAACCTTTCATGTTCTTTTATGAACTAACAATACCTGTTTATCCATTTTTAAATATATTGTTTATCTTGTTTATATAAAGAAAACTTTTTTAATATTGGGAATAGGACAGTTCTATATATTATATATTTGTTAGAGTTTTCGAGACGAATCATTCGTGGAACCTTTCATGTCATTGTGCGACTCACCAATATACTTTTATTTATTTTTACACAAAATTATTAATCCTATTTGTAAAAGGAAAACTTTTTTCATATCGGAAATATAACAGTATTTATTTATTTTGGGAAATTTATTTCATTTACGATTGCTTTGATAAACTATCAATATTTTTCTTCTTTTTTGAAATTACTATACAAAAGCTTCTTGTGAAGGTATTAACACTTATATCCATTTCTGAATAAAATTAAAGGGCGCATTTTTTCCCGTCCTAAATTAGTACTAAATTAGAAACAAATCCTTGTATTGTTTTCATGTTAATATGACAATGTGGTAATCAATGATTTCTTTATAGAATCGTTATTATCATCAGACGTAGTTCCCATCAAAAGTGAGAAGATCTTTTTTCAGAAAAAAATTTGATTGTAAAATGTTTTATTGTTCCTTTGTATGTGACAGTACAGGAAAAGTTAAAAAAGTGGGAGTATATTGGACGCATATTTATTTCTGATTAAATACAGCGACTATAGATCTGGGTGTGACCGTCATTCTTTTTGCGTATACATATTCATGCATGGAAAGTACTTTCGCAATAAGCATTACACCCCTGTGTTCGCTGTCTCATCAACGTAAACGTAGTGCTTAACGATGGAAATAATTTCACAGAAAGAACTGGTTTCTTGCTGGATTTTACTTCGAGAGGTGGGGAGGGGGGGGGGGAGGGAAAAAAGGAAAGATTGAAACGGTTTAGTGGTACACATAATGCGAAACATGCGTACACGTGTGACCATCAAGAATGTCTCAATCGTGTTCTCGATGCGGTTCTTTTGCAAAACGGTACGACTTACGACCACCGATGAGATTCCACGCTCGTAAACTCGATTATATAATCGGGCGAATAGGGTGACGCTGCTCTGCAGTTTACCTATTTTTATCCGTTTTTAAAAAAGTGGGCAAATGGGATGTTTTGTAGATAGTGACTACCACTTTGAAGAAAGTAACACTAGCTGGTTATTGCAATTGAGAAACACGTTTTTTTTATTATAGTGCGATTTCTTACATTAAATATTTTATTTCATTTTGCACTCAGACTTCTTAGGCAATTTATAAGTGTAAAGGAGATATAATGTTAAAATATATTATGTAGTGTCAATATTTTTTTGAGGTAGCAAAACCAGAATTGTATTGATTAATAATAAAGTCGAGCCTCTCAGTAGGGCGCCTCTCAATAGGGCGCCTTCTCAACTGCACATTGTAGCTATAACGTATTAAGAAATGATTATATTCTGCAATTATAAAGTCGTACATAAATTAATAAAAATGGGTAATATATGCTATACAATTATTTTTTCGAATTGAGAAACTTACTATTTTCGATTAAAAGAAATATATATTAGTACATACACACGGAAAAAAGTACATTGCAAGATGTACAATTTCGAATAGTAAAGCTGAGGTTTAAAGCGTACCCACTGTGAAATGAGCAATTTTCATAGTATTGC
>JAAAKG020052423.1:0-18300 GCA_010014905.2 Druon quercuslanigerum
CCCGGTTTTTTCCCGGCCAATAAAATTCCCGGTCATTTCCCGGTCTTTCCCGGTTTCCCGGTCAAGTCGCCACCCTGGATATTTACTCTAGTGAAGTGATTTTTGTTATCATCGCGACGTAATTTGTAATGGGAAGCTTTATTAGAGGAAAACTGTTAATTTTGCGTCAATAGCGCTGTTAATTTGGCCTTAAAATGTATAATTTGGTCTTAAAAAAAGCTATAGATGTTACCATGATCGTGAGTGGTTAAAACATTCTAAGTAAATCACCTCCAAGACTACAGAAATCGGATTTGAAAAATAGCGGCTTTATGCAACATGAAAGAAATCTGAATAGAAAGTATTATTGGAAAATTAATGACATGAGTTTTATTTTGCTGTATTTTGATAATAAAAAAGTTTTTGATATTAATGAAAGATTTTTTGTGCAATAGAAGAAGGTGGGGTCGAATTCGACCCCACATGGTCTTCTCGGCTTTTGATCCCCACCTGGTACTACGAGGGTTAAATAAATAACACGAGAATTCCAGATCAATCTAAAAATTTTATAACCCCTTCCTCACACTACTCCCCTCCCTACCGAGTGAGTCACGCCTACCCCGAAAGGGAACCGGATTAATGGTGTAATAATAATAATAATAATAATAATGTGTGTCGTAGTGGATGACCTTCTACAGAATCTGGCTCTAGCAAGAATGTTTTTTTTTGCTGGCGCACGAAATTTTACATGACTGGGATGTAGAATTCACATGTTTAGAGCGGTATACTTCGTTTTCTTTGATTGAAACTGTACCTAACCGTGCGGCTCATTTTACCTGATAGGTAATCGACATCTCATTTTACACAACTGTCGGGTAATGTTTATTATCTAGTTGTATTATTTCTTACTGAATTGCGAATTAAATTATAGTTAAATAATATTAATAACTGATATTTTTAAATCAAATATTACCCTATTTAATTTTAAATGGCTGAAAGTGAAATTTTAATAAAATGCCGCAATGTCCTCCGTTTACCTTACTAAGTTATGTAAAATTCAAGACACAAAAATTCCTTAAGCCTTAAGCTTAAGGAATATGGATGCCAATTATGGAAGTAAAACCCCGAGGAAAGTTTGACTGCTGTTCTGCTCTCCACTTCTCAAACTATCTCTTTTCTTTCGCGCTTTCGGTCTCGCATTAGTTTCTCGCTCTTACGCACGTTATCGAGCGAAAATAACCGGCCACATGCAGAGGTTGGTTGCTCGTTGTTGGTTCGTGATAAAAACACTCCAAACACGGTTATGTGTCTCACAAGCTAGTGTGGTGAAACTAGTGGAAGACAGTAACATGGCTTGCCTCTGTAGGCAGCTGCCGTGCTGCTTTTATGCGGCCCGTTCAGGCGACGTACGTGTCGAGGCGAAAAGAAGTGGTATGGTTTCCCTCGACTCAACAACATATCTATGCTCAACAAACTTTATCAGTCTTGCTTGCATCTACCGGACTAACAGTTTGTGCATCTCTCCTCAAGAGCATGAACGAGTCCCATCTGTATTTATCACCGGCAACGTTGCCAGCTCACGAGCGCCTCCGCTCTCGGAAGTTACTCTCTCTCTCTCTCTCTCTCTCTCTCTCTCTCTATCTATCTCTCGTGCTCACGGCAACGCAGCGAGTAGCGACTCTCTTGCTCTCCCATACTCTAATAATCTTTTCGTCTATCTCACTCCCTCACTTCTTCATCCTGCATGCGGTCGCCCTATAAAGAAACGGCTATCAACATTCCTTGTAGTTGTCTGGATGTATTTGGGGACGAAAGGAGGTTCTTGCCTTTCTGTACCCTCGCTGATCCGATTTTTACGGCTTTAGGAGAGAATTTCGTAGAAAAAATATCACCGCCGCCGTTAGGAAAATAAAAAATATGTCGAAACTAAAATATAAAAGGTATAGGGAAGGAGAGATCTTGCGAGACATACGACAAACGAAACGTGCGTAGACTTCTGACTTTTTAAGTTGAGCGCACGGATTTAGGACTTTGAAAGTGTCGAGAGTCTCCAAAACTTTCCAGAATAAAATAGAAATTCATTTTCGGTAACATCAAATATACATGTGTGTCACGCTATCTAAACAACTTCTTTCTGATTAATATAAGTTTAATGAATCATTTAACAAAACTATAAACAAGTCAGTGACAGCTAAGATGAGGAAACTGAAGATCTGGATTTCCACACAGCTTTCGATCTCTGATTACTTCCGCGTATTAGGCTGACTAATCTCTATATTCAGAGTAGATATCTCTATTGAAGAATTATTCTTACTTCAACACATAATCGGCCTTGTTCGAGTTTGATCGATTAATTGTTCTTCAATTGACAAAATTCGTCATTGCTTGGACTTCAATCTGATAACATCTTGCCCGGTACCAAGCGTTGCATTGAGAATAATTAAGAATTTGTATTCCCATGAATACGCGATTTTTCCTCTGCCTAAAAATCCCCCAACGGGAAAAGAAAAAGTGCAAACCCTATTCCCCTCAATCGACTTGGCAAAATTTAACGAAAGCTTATTAAAAAAAATTAAAAAGTAGAAGAATGTAAAAGAAGGAATAGAAAAGCTAAAAATAATTTCACCTTGAAAACGCTAGATTGAATTGAAATGTATGGGTTGTTTCATAATTAAAAAATATTTTGTATTAAATTGTAATTTTTATGCGATAAAGAAAAAGTAAATCGGAATTATGTAAACATGTTTTTATTATTATATTTAATATTATTTGTACCACAATATTAAATGTGTTAAATGTATTAGTTTAACTGCTAGTAACGTTCCTTACTGTAGGACTAGTTTTAAAATTGAAGCCTATTTCGTTTATTGCTCATAAAATACTTTAAACACAAATATAAATTTCAAATGTGTGAATTAAAATAATTTTAACTGTAGAAAGGCATACTTGAATTCATGAGAATTAAAATTTCAAAACTTATATTCCACATGAAGGAAGTAACACAAATTATTACACATATTTTGTGAACTGATTAGAAGCAATTAAATAAACATAAGATATTGCCACTTTTGCGGAATAGAAAACATCTCTTTGAGGTATGCCTACCGATACAATTAGAGAGCATTAAATATATTAGAAACACGTCTCTTTTCGGGAATAAGAAACTATGCGGCAGTCGCTATGGGTATAGAAGGGAATTAGTTTTTGAGATATCCTATTCTTATGGCATTTTTGACAGATGGAAAAATCGCGCATACAAAAAAATAGAATAATCTTCATTTTTACACTGAAATCTGAAAATATTAATTATTCTGAATGCAACGCTTGTTACCGGGTACTGTAATTTAACATATAGTAATTGAATTTTTAGCTTTATTGACCATTATTTTATACACATTTTCTTTCAGGTTATGTAATTCTACTTTTGAGGTCATCCGTTTAATCACCTATGATTGAAGCATGGAAAGCAAGGACGCCATACACTGCATTTTGCTTTGTACACGCATCTTAAAATTAATGCATTCTTGGTAAGTTGCATGCAGAATTATTACTTCGAATTTGAAACTTGGTTCGTTACGTAAAACCACGGTGAATTGTAAACTTCTACCTCCTGAATAATTTGCAGCATTGGAAAGGGATTTTTCAAAAGTTGCGTAATAATTACTAATATTATAATAACATACTAATTTAATCATTCAAAATAACCGTCGCTATATCCACTATAGTGCTTTACTAGACTCTTAGTCCAGTATAGTATGTTACACAGACTTAGCAATTTAGCATGGAACATTCCATCGTTCATAACTGCTGTGGTCAGTCATTTAGCGCCGCCTCATAGCTTGCTATATTTCAATTTCGGCGCCTTGCATGCAGCATGTATATAAATCAAAGGAAATAAGAAAGAGCAGTTTTTTCCCTTTCCCACCTCAGCAGTGTGTGAGTGCGCAGCCCTTTCCTTTCGAGTGAACGAGCGTCTGATCGAGCGACGTTGCCAGTTCACATCACGGACGGAACGAACGCGGATGTCAGTAGGTATGTGTTGTAATGCAGTTGGTAGTATGCGAGAGTGCGATGGGGCGCGTTGTTGCCGTATCGACCGCAGCACCACGGTCTTCACAAGAATCGGACACGGTGCAAACGCCGTGGCACCTGACTCAGCACTGCCGAGTCTACTGGGATTCCTTGCCTCTTTGCACCTACATTTATACAATACTTTCGACCGGTCCAGCGGTCCAGCAGACGTAGCCCAGACCGGCACGAGACGAAGTCGTCGCGAGTCGAGACGCTATCCGCGGCCTGAACTAAGTTTTAATATCAACTGGATTCTAATACACAGAACCGCGTTCTCGGGTGGCCTTGAAATGTCGCAAATCGACCCTAATTCATCGAAAATCGGATATTTTTATTAATCGTATTTCCCTATCCCTTCGTCTCAATTTAAGAGTAACACAATCCTAATTGTTGGTTTTGAAATTATATGCATAATGCCTTATAAATTTCAATTTTCTTTGTTCCAAACTTGAGCGAAATAGATCATCCGTTTCAAGTCCCATATCGTAATTTAAGTATAATTTCAATGAAGGATCATCCACAAATTATGTAAGGCTTTGAGAGCACGGAAAACGAAGTCTACGCCCATGTGTAATGTAACTTTATTGCATAAACCAAAATAAGGCATTATAAGCTTATGGGCAGGGAAGAGGGGGCATGTAATTCAAAAAATAACCCATAGATAAATTAAAGAATCTCCCTTTTTTCTTTTTGGGATATTTTCAATGCGGATATCGACTATAGCGTACGCCGTATCTAACATATGACACGAAACTTCAAGGGGCCGGCATATGCGCACAGAATTTTCCAGTCCACCGTAAGTTGCGCATGCGTTATTATGCCGAGTTAAATATCTGGATATTTTAGTTTAAGATGCTAGATATAGTACAACAGAATATATGATTTTATTTACACCTAACATTCTAACTAAAGACGTGTTAATTATCTTATGTTCACTGTGTCTCAGACCTAATCTACCTTTTTGATATTGCTGCTGCTACCGAAAATTGCGGCGACCCTGGCAAAAATAAGGTGAGCAAAGCTCGAAATCCATTGGAAACAATACAAAATAGATTAAAATTATAAATGCTGCCGTAAGTCATACGCATTTTTAAAACATTGTGTGCGATTTAGAACAAATTTTTGTATGGTAAAATAAATGGTTCAAAATGTATACGACTATGGAAGAATTTTAAATTTTTACTTTACTTTGCATTATTTCCAATGGCGCCTTAGAAAGATAATTAGGTCCATATTATTTGATAATTTAATATCTAGCCTTTAAAATCCATTCTTCCCTGTGTTTCTATGCAATCTTTTAAATTTAACAGTTTGCTGGCCTCTATATTTAATTTTCCTTAAATGAGAGAAATGGATTTTAAAATAAATTCGTTATACTTTAACGACTCTTACTCACGGAAAATTCCTGCTTTTCTGAAAATATGGGAAATGAAAAGGGAGATACCGGAAATGTCTACAGGAAATAGCGCTGAGCGAAACGTAGCCTCGCTTAAAATCCTGTGACAAACAAAAGGCTGATCAAAATACTACTAGATTTACCCTATCGCGAGTCCAAAATGAGTTCTTGCTGTTGCGCAAAATATTGTTCAATGTTGTCCAAGATAAGTTCTTGTTCGCCGAGTTCTTGTCCACAAATAATTTAACAAAATTTTTAACTGAATTCGGAGATACATTAAAATATTATAACAGACATCCATGAGCTGTTTTTTAAAGGAATAATTACAAAAAAATGTATTCTGCTAAATAAAAATGGCATGCATGTGCACTATTTTGAGGTTAGAATCGGTTTTCAGCTCTCTGCCATTCGATAATGTAGGTCTCTGTCGCACCGATGCTATCTGTGGCCACTTAGAAATTATTGATGAAATAAACATTTTTAAATGTCTACAAAGGAGGTTAGTTTTGGAAAATTAGTCACTGTTTTTTTTTTTGCTTATGCCAAGTTTTCAGCCAAAAATATTGTGTAATTTAGAAGTAAAACTGGGAATAATTGTAACACACTAAATCTCAAAATAAACACACATTAGACAAATTTAGCAAAATTATTTTTTTTAAGTATTCCACAAACGGAAAGTTTGGGGACGTCCGGTAGCTTGCTCGCTGTCATTCCCCAAATGTTTAAGAAAAAATCTTTATTATTGTAGAAAAAAGCCGGGGGCCTAACACTGGTAAAATAAATAATTTTATAAGTATTACATGGCCTTAAAGAGTTAGCCGAGGTATAAGCGAGAGGCTAGTCACTTGGGGCATTGACGTTAGGTATCAGGGTGGCAGGAGATTTATTCCAATTTTATTCAAAATAAATTTTTAAACTTCAAATCGAGGTCGACCTGTGCACTGAAAGAATAGTAATACATTTTTTCTTTAAACTGCATTAAATTTCAGAGATATCGAATAAGAAACCAAAATTTCAGTTGCGAAAATTCTGAACTTTAAAAACAAAGCATTAAACTTATTGCTAAATTTCAGTTCTTTTACGGATATTAGGATTTGAAATATTTCTAAAGATTTCACAGAATTTTAAGTATTATGAATATTTTTTTTATTAATTTCCACAAATTTCGTTAAAATTGGAGAGGATTTAGACAAATTTAGGGAGATTCAAGATACATTAACGAAGTTCATAAGAATTTGAGTGGATTAAACATAATTTTAAAGATCGAAAAAATTGCTATCAGAATGAGTAAAATTGTAGTGAACAGAATTAAAAGAAAAAAATCAATTCATGTCACTGAATTCAAATACATTTAGAAAAATTAATTGGAAATGAAGAGAATTCGATTAAATATATAAAGATTCAATGTGGATTTTTAAAAAATTTGGTGAATTGAAAACATTTAAAATATATTCATTTGAAAATTCAATAAAAAAAAATTACATTTTAAATGAATATCGACATACTTAAGGCAATTCAAAGAAATTCAATGGAAAGGGTGAATTGAAAAAATCAAAAACTTCAGAGTTGAGTGACAACATTGAGTGATTTTGGAAGAAGTCAAAAGAATTTGGGGAGAATTTAAAGAAATTCAAGAAATTTGTTGAAAAAATTCAAGAAGAATTAATGAGGATTCAAGTGAATTTCAAAGAAATTGAAATTAATTCGCAAAAAAATCGATTTATGCCCGTAAAACTGCAGTTAGTCAAGAAGAACTCAAGGATGTTTAAGAGAATTGGATCAAAACTCTTGCAAATTTAGGATGAATAATACCAGGAGAAATCTGGTCGTAAAGGGTACTTTTAATCTAAATTTCTATTTAAGAAATGGATAAGCATGTTTTCGTTACTTTTTTTTGCTGAAAATTCATCTCTTATATGGAATATTCACTGTTTTTTTTAATTCGACTTCTTAGCTTAAAAACCTCACTGTTTCGTTTCAAATTCATTTTTCATGGTACAAAAGTCAGACATCTTCCTTTGTTTAAAATTAACTTTTTTGATTAAAATTCAACTGTTTTCTAAAAAATTGGTCTTTTAGCTTGTAAATATCAAATATTTGATTCAATTTTATTATTATTATCAATTTTTTAAATCAAACCGTTTGGTTAAAAATTCATATTTGTATGCTAAAAAATGGACTATTTGGTTAAAATCTAATTAATTTTGGAAATTTTAATTATTTTTAAAAGTTTTTTTTGTAAGTTTAGTTTTTATCAGTGCAGAAAATTTTTCAGAATTTACCATATATTTGAAGGTTAGTTATAACTTTCAAATAGATTGCAACTCCTTGAGCGCAAATTTGGATACATGATACCGGAATGAAATGATTAGAATTGAAATCAATTGGTGAAATTAAATATAATCCTAGGTTGTTCAATATATGACGCATGCCAAGAATAATAAATTGTAATATGGTAAACTATTATATATACTTACTACCATGGTGCACTGCCTGTTTCATATTATTATTACTAGCATTAAATTATTGATAAATTAAGAAGCATAGTCTTTAAAAAACTCATAATCGTGTTTTATTGATTTAGAAAAATGTAAGAAAACTGGAACTCTGTTTATATGTTTTGATTTCTGTACTTTGCATCTCGCTTTCAATCCACCATTGCGCATGCGATGATATATTCATATCTCGCAAGACTTCGACAACATTCGGATTGAATCGGAGCGAATACATGCTAGCCCGCGAACGAATGTCACGATTTCCACGATGACTGACACAGAATAACGGCGATGGCCAGATGCTCTTGAAAAAGGTGGAAATCATACGACTGCTGCAGTGACTAGTCCCTCGGGTATAAGAGTTTGTACGAGTTCACAGGAGTCGAGCCGAGGTCTACTCTAGTTGATGTGAGTGGGAGCGTGTTTCTAATTCTTGAGTCATAATCGGCACAGAACAGTCACCCAGATGGCTCACATGTGACACAAAAACGCATTTGAAAGCATGGCGTTGTAGCGTTTTTATATATCTCGCAAAATCTCAATGTTTTCAAATAAGTATACATACACGAAGAGAAGTTAGGTAAAACCGTCCGACTGCTGAGAAAAGTAATTGTCGCTTACAATTTCCACTTCGCGGGTGAACTACTCCGCAGGACGGTGCTTCAAACGTCCTGTTCCAAAAAAGCATTGGTCTCATGGGAAACTCAATAATTAACATAAAATAAAAACATTCCCGATCTTTTCAGTTTACTAAATTAGGACCAACAATTCTTCGATAGGTAATTGATATTTAAAAAATTTAAAAGTCATTGAAGTCTAAAAGGATTATTGAAAAAACATTATTTTAAAAGTGCTAAATAGCGCTGTATTCTCAAAATTTCATGTATTGCAAGCAAAATTTAAAAGCGTTAACCAGGGTGTCTACTGTTCCTTTAAAAAAAATTTCAGGAATTTCCAGGTATTCCAGGACAAAAAAAATCTGATTAGTAACGGAACGTTTTTTCAACGCTTCAATAGATAATAATAAAAACTAAATTTGATTATAAAATCAAAATCAAATTTAAATTAATAAATAAAATAGAAAATATGTAAAAAATACAAATAATTAAATAATAATAAAAGTGCGACGGAAACGTCTCCTGCACTCGTGCAGAAATCGCCAAATATTTTCCCGATTAACGATTTAGTCCTGATCCGTTAAATACCTTCGGGGCTAGATTGGGATAATTCAATAGCCCAGACTCAAGCCAGATCAGTTAAGCATTGCAGCGCCACCTAGTTCGAATTTAGGGATATTGCTTTGTTAAAAAATGAATGACTTATTGTTAAGGCTACAAACCTCTACATCGAGAAAAAATCTACATTTTTTGTCCGAATTTCGTGTTCGAAGAAGATTATTGGGATCAATATAAATGGTAGCATTTTATTTATCTGCACTCAATAACAGTGAATATTGTTAAACAAGAGTCGAATTATCGACTGAATTTCTTCAGCTGACACTTTAGATATATACAGGGTGATTTTTTTAACTTGAAACTTTCAAATATCTCGAAAAATAGAAAATCTATAAAAAAATATTATGAATCAAAATTTAATCACTCTAAGGTAATCACTCTCTATAATCACTCTATTTAATCACTCTAATAAACTGATGTTAAAATCAGTTCCCCCACACCACCCCCTGAGGGTGGGAGTAGGGGCAAGTTCGAAATCTTAAATGGGAACCCCTATTTTTATTGCATGTTCGGATTCTTTGGATAAAAATGCGTATGATTTGCCTAAAACATTTTTCTCGTTACCAATTTTTTTAAACATTTTTTTCGAACTTTCCTCCAATTCCATTCCCAGGGAGCGGTGTGGAAGAACCGATTTTAACATCAATGTATGTACTCCTCAGTGTGATTAAATTTTGATTCATAACATTTTTTCATAGAGTGACTATTTTTCGTGATATTTGAAAGTTTCAAGTTTGAAAAATCACCCTGTTAGTAAGCAGCTAGTCTAAAAAGATAACCCCATTTTCTCTTCAAAACCATGTTTGTCTTCTCTTATATTAAAATAAATTCGCGTTCTTGATTACAATCAATAAAATGTATATGATAAATGTACTATAAAACAACTTTGTAATAAACTAATTATAATATCTCATCAAGGAGTTGAAGATTCCCTATTGAACGAATTCCTCTACTAAAGCGTAGTGTTATTTTTGGATGAGGCAGAACCGCGAGAATTTTCAAATTAACTGAATAAATTCGCGAGGGATTTGAGAAACCTCGCCGATTTCCTCGTGTTTTCTTCGTCCGAAAATTACACGAGGGGTTTTTAAATAGGGTTATTCTCGAATTTTTCCAGGCTTCCTAAAAATAGGACTTCAACACGATTAAAATGTGACTGAATTATACGTATTTTTGTGAAATTGTAAGATTCAAATTCCATGACCTTAAATACCTGACTTGGTCGCCCCTACGAAAATTCAAGTGTCGGTTGAAGAACTGCTTTCATAAAATGCAAAATTTTCTTAGGATCATTAAAATCAGTGTTTAAATAATTTACTTTATCACTGCGGAAGAAGCATTGACTATCACCAACGGAATCATTGGAAATGCGAAGGATTGGTGCGCACATACCGTAAAGAACGAAGTGGAAAAGCCTAAAAAATGTATTTAGTTTGCATTTGTATTTGTGTTAATATTTGGCACTCAAAATAAAAAATAAAAGTTTACTTTATTGACTTTCCTTCTTATCAAATTATTATTATGAACAAAATGATTAATTTTAAAAATGGCCCTTAACGGGAAATTGTTCGGGGCTAGGTGGGGTGCCGATCGAGCACCAGATCTGGTTCCAATTGGGACGTGTGTTTCATCCACGATTGGATCCTGGTCCGTTCCCCAGATCTGGGCCAGACTTGGCCTGGTCTGGCCACGGTCTGGGCCATAGCAAACTTTCTACACTGGCAATGGACCTCTCCTTCTAGCACGTGAGATTGACAACGAGGTGCGATCGAAATGGAAAAGATGATTTCAAAATCTCTCTTTCTATCGTATGTGGCAGAGAGAGAAGTTCTCATCATTTTGTAACGATGTAAGTATGACTTGTCATTGGAACAACATCGGACTCTCTCTGTCTATCCTATAGGATAAAAAGAGAGATTTCGAAACCATCGTTTCGATTTTCATCACCCCTCGTTATCTATCTCACATGGTAGAAAGAGAGGTATGTTCGTCTTAAGACATCGGAGTCTCACTACTGACAGACTGATTTTGAAGGCATTTGCGCCAATCACTGAACACAGATGGCACTTATGAAAAATTCGATGATCATTTTACACGTGACGGTAGAGTATAGAACAAGTTCAAAAAAGTTGTTTTCTTGAAGGTGATAAAAATTCCAGGACCATCTGCATTATTCACGGACTTTTCCAGGTTTTATCCCGGTAAAAACAAATTCAAGGACTTTTCCAGATTTTTAGGGATTTCCAGGGCGCTAGACACCCTGGTTTAACCATTTACATTCATTATATTTGGATTTATTCTAATGGCATTTGAATCTAAACTTATTAAAACGACATGTTTGTTATTAACAATAGGTAATAAAGGTGTGTAAATAAGTATGTGTTTCTTAATGAAATGTTTAATAGTCACTACATATTAAGAATAACATTTTTGATAACAAATAGAAATTAACTTTATAATAAATTGGATGTAAGAGAATTCGAAATATTATAATAAAAATGTAACAAAATGCAATTATGATATAACAATATCTTAGAAAGTTGATTAACGAAATTATCAAATTTAATAGCATAATAATATTTGTTTTCAGTATTGTAAATTTGGAAATAAGCGGTTTTGAATTTTATTAATACAATTTTTAAACACGAGAAAAATTCTTTTTAGGTACATATAACAAGCCAATTAAAATTGTCGTATAAAAATATTTCTATAATTTATAATTTATTTATTATTATTTATTTATTATTTATCCGCATTGCATTATTTATTTGTATCAAGGAATGAAATACATTTCTGTACAAAATATACCTGGAAAGAGAGCCGGGAAATTGAATGAATATTACGAACAAGTAAATATTAGCAAAACCAACCAATTATAAAATTTGTTTATACCATAAAAAAAATTCTCCTGGCAACAAAAGTTATTTAGCCCGCATAAAACTCACAAGATATCTTTATTATGAAACTAAATTTTTTTTTTAAATTGTCAAACAATATAGAAGCGGTTTTGTTTTAAAAGCAATTTTTCATATTTTTAGAAAAACCACCGCCATTGATTAACTTTTAATGTTTTTTTTTTACATTTTCAGTGGGTTTGAAAATAAGACAAACGCTATAAAATCAAAAATAAAACGAGAAATATCTCGATTAGGTAAATATCTAAAAAAAACAGAGAATTCTTCCAACATACACTTTTTTAAACCACTTAAATTTGGTTCTTATAACTTAATAAATAAGTATTGTTAAATTTCTATTAAATATTGCTTATAATAATAAACTCTCGAATTACTTTTTTATAAACACAAAACACTGCCATTTCCCGTTTTGTTAAGTTATGTGTGTAAACTTTTTTTCATTCTTAGTTTGACTTCCATTTAAATTATTCTTTAATAATATGTGAAGCATAAAACTGCTAAAACACGAACATAACGACGACATAACCTTACCTTTGGGATTCTTCACTTCTCGTGCCCTGACAATTTGTCCGAGTAAAAAATGTAACTCACAAACAACTTGATCATTTTATAAGGTATAATCCTGCTTTTACTTATTCGCGAAGCAGATCTGAATCTGTAGGAACGGAAATAAGAGCCCGCTTTTCTTTGTAGGATCTGTATCCCGAATTACAAAAGGGTACTTATACACGACCTAACCTTGTAACGACCCATATTTAATGTATCAAAAGATCCATGAAGGCCTACTACGTCTCACTATTATCACCAAAAGCCAGAATAATACATTAAAAACCGCTATTTCATCATTGTAAGAGTTTTGACACATAAGACTCAATGTTTTTCTGGAGCAGGACGAATGACGCGCTATCTTCTGGCTAGCGGATTAGTTCACACGTCAGGGGGAACTTGTAAGCGACAACAGCTGCTGTACAAAAGGTCGGGGAGTCGCATAGGGCTGGGTAAAACCGTCGCGCTAGCGGTTATAGAGTTGCTGTTGCACTTCGGTTTGGTGTGGCGTCTGCTCCAGATTAGACACAAGAAGACCAAAGTAATGTAACGAAAAATGAGCATATTTTTTCACAAAGTACACACCCCTCAACTTCCGGTGCGTGGCGCTAGTATGAAAATTTGTAAAAGTCACGTGGTTCAAATATAGCCGGCCAAGTGACAACACAATAATATAACCTCAAATCAATAAGTATCAAATATTATTTATGAAATTATTGGACCATGTAATAAATAACTATTAATTTAAAGGCATAACTTCCTGAGCAAGTGTAAATGTGATCACACATTTTTTGAAAGTCCTACGAAACATAAGACAAGTAAGTAAGGAAAACATGTACAGGAAAGTAAATTCCATGATTGAACTCCTTCTTTTATGATAAATTCTTTTTTGTAGGTTTAGTGGTATTGTACTTACTATTTCGATATTGCACTTTCACTTGATAAATTATACATTTAACGTACAGAGTATATTTAACAGAGTATTTAATTGCACATGAATTGAGGTTATATTATTGTGTTTTCACGTGGGCGAACATATTTGTACAAATATTCATACTCATTTTTCGTGAAGTCAATGTACAGGACTTGGGTCTTATTGTGTCTATATTCTCCATGCTTGCAGAGATCAGTCGCTCCGAAACGTGGGTGCTATATTTTCTTAAACTGCGCAAGACAGAACTGTACCGCAAGCGCCGCGTGTGCAGAACCTCTTGACTATACTGTTGGTTAAACGCCCGGTAACAACGAGTCCACATGAAATTAAGATTAAATTGAGCCAAAAACCATTTTTTCGCACTCAAAACTTATCTAATTAAAAACTACTCTCTCAATTCTTGACGTTTCGGTACCAATGTGCACCTTTTTCAAAAGTATTTAACCAAAAAATGTATTGTTTTACCTGAGTTTGAGAGGTTAATAAGAAACATCAGATTAAATTATAAGAGTAAAAATCTAAAGCATAACATTATCATTTTGAAAATTTTCCAGTCAACAGTTTTTTTCTAAGTCATATTTTTAAAAACTGATGAAAATTATATTTTAAAGTCTCAAAAGTTAAAGAGACTTCAACTAGTTAAGAACTATATATTTAAAAAAGAAGAAACTTTATCGTAGGTTAGCAAGGACGAACAAAAATTGACATTTTAGAAATACCTGCAGTGCAGGTAGTGTACGTAATGAACGTTGACAAAACAATGGACAAGTTTTCATTGAAACTACTGATGATGAAGCGCGAAAGTAAGTATAACTTTAAAAGTAAGAAATTTTGTGACTACACATATGATATTATTTTATAATGCGTTGATAAATTTTATTAATATTTAGAATTTCAATGGGGGGGGGGGCTAATATTTTAATATTTTTGAAATCAAAATCAAAGTAATAATTAAAATTCCAAGAATGTTGCGACAAACCTGTGTTAAATTTTCTAACTTCGCAATCTCTTTTGTGTTCCGAAATTCTGGTTTTTAATCTCCAACTAGTTTCACATATATAATTACATAATTTAAAGTTAATTAGATAAATAACACCAGATAAATTTTCAATGGAATCTCTGTCTTTCTTCTTCAACACATAATTATCTAAAATATTTGTGTTTTTAAAATAAACGTTGATATTAAATGTTTTAAGTGAATTCCTTAACCGTTCAGATAGATCCTAAATGTAAGATAAAGTGACATTTAAATTAATTCTATTGTAGGTATCACTCAATTTCTTTTTTATTGTTATTACTGTTATTGTAAATCTCATGAATACGTTCATTAATGATGTCGTTTACTAACTCACGCGGATAGTCATTATGTACTAAAGTTGTTTTTAATTGATTTAGATTTTATTTTCTAAATTATATTTCGCTTAACTTAACACCATTTAACGCACCATTTGCAGTTTTTATAATTTTCAAATCAAGATAGTTTGTAACATTATTAATCTTGCATTTATGTGTGAAATTTATACAATCTTCCATACTATTAAATGCATTTCAGAAAACTTTAATCAAAATAGGTGTGAAATATATTAATTGTGAATCTTTTTTTTTTATACCTTGTAAGACCAAATCAGAAACGACTGGAGACAATGGTGAACCCATACGACAACCCGAAATTTGTTGTTAAAAGAGAAAACAGTACCATTAGAAATCGTTCTCATAGCTATTAGAAATTCATTTTTTGTTATTTTTGTTAAATTATGATAGAATTTAAGTTCTTCTTCAATTCAATCTAAAGCAAGATGTAATCACAATAAAAAAACAAATAGAGTGATACCTACAATAGATTTAATTTAAATATCACCTTACCTTATATTATGGGTCTATCTGGACGGTTAAGAAATTCACATTAAAACTTAATATCAATGTTTCTTTTAAAGAAAAAAAAATACTTTAGGCAATTATTTGTTGAAGAAGAAAGACAGAGATTCCATTGTAAATTAATTTGGTGTTATTTATCTAATTAACTGTAACAACTTTTTAATACTCTATATATTTTCACGTTTACAATTTTCTACTGAAATTTACTGAAATTCAGTATTAAATTAAACAAACATTTCTGAAGGTCCCTGCAAAAATCTGAATATAAATTAATTAGCCTAAGCCCTACAAATACATCCAAAAGTCGTAAATGCTTTCGAAATGCATTTCGTCAAGTTTTTAATACTCTATTTTCACGTTTACAATTTTTTTACTGAAATTTACTAAAATTCACTATTAAATTAAATAGACTTTTCTAAAGGTCCCTAAAAAAATCTGGATATAAATTAAATAGCCCAAGCCCTAAAAATACACCCAAAGGTTATAAAAGCTTTAAAAATACACTTCGGCTACTTTTTAATACTGTATCTATTTTCACGTTTACAATTTTTTACTGAAATTCAATATTAAATTACATAGACCTATTTGAAGATCCCCGCAAAAATCTGAATTTAAATTAATTAGCCTACGCCCTAAAAATACACCCGAAAGCCATAAATGCTTTAAAAATGCATTTCGGCAACTTTTTAATACTGCATCTATTTTCACATTTTCATTTTTTTACTGAAATTGACAAGAATTCAAGGTTAAATTAAATAGACCTGTCTACGGCTCTCTGCCAAAATCTGGAATTAAATTAATTAACCTAAGCCCTAAAAATACACCCAACAGTCGTGAATGCTTTCGAAATGCATTTCGACAACTTTTTAATACTCTTAACTATTTTAACTTTTACAATTTTTTACTGAAATTTACTGAAATTCGATGTTTAATTAAATAGACCTTTGCAGGGCCCTCTGAAAAAATCTGGATTTAAATTAATTAGCTTAAGCCCAAAAAATACACCCGAAAGCCATAAATGCTTTAAAAATGCATTTCGGCAATTTTTTGATACTGCATCTATTTTCACGTTTACAAGTTTTTAGTGAAATTTACTGAAATTTAATATTAAATTAAATAGACCTTTCTCAAGGCCTCTGCAAAGATGCATATTTACATTAATTAGCCTAACCCATCAAAAGGCATCCAATCACCATAAAAGCTGAGAAATCCATTTCTAGAACTTTTTACAACTGTATCTGTTTTCATGATTTCAATTTTTTACTGAAACTTACTGAAATCTATTATGACTTTGAATAGACCTTTCTAAAGGTTAATCGAAAAATCTGGATTTAAAATAATTATACTGAGCCGTAAAAATACACCCAGTAGTCATAAAAGATGAGAAATGCATTTTGAGAACTTTGAGAAAACTGTCGAAATGCATTTCTTAGCTTTTATGAATATTTGATGTATTTTGAGGGCTTAGGTTAATTAATTTAAATCCAGATTTTTTTAGATACCTTCAGAAAGGCATATTCAATTTATTATTTAATTTTAGAAAATTTCAGGAAAAAATTGTAAACGTGAAAACAGATACAGTAGTAATAAGTTCTCGCAATGCATTTATCAGCTTTTATGAACATTAGGTGTATTCTGAGTGGTTAGGGTAACTAATTTAAATGCAGATTTTTGCAGAGATCATCAGAATGGTCTATTCAATTCAAGATTTAATTTCAGTAGATTTCAGTTAAAAAATGTAAAGGAAAAAAGAGATTTAGTATGAAAATTCAAAATAGTGATCGGAATCTATCCCACAGCATTTATAACTCTTAGGGCTTCTTTTATTAATAATAATAATTCATATTTTCGCACAGGCTTTAAAAATTCTATTAAGTTTCATCAAATTTTCGTAAATATAAGTAAAAATTGTAACTGATAAAGTTGCTTTAATGGTTAAAGAATGGAGCTATAAAATCGATTTCTTCTATTGATCTTTTTGCTGCTGCAAAATTATTATTTCAAGAAAACCAATATAACTCAAACAATGACGAACAAAAATATTGAAAGAAATTTATCTTGAAAATGAAAAATCGCAAACTATTTTTGTACCTGAGTGTACAGACAATTTTATAGGACTTTACGCCCTATGCCTATCCTGAGTAGAAAAAATGAGAAGAGTAGCTGACCCCTTTCCCCCATCGCAGGCAAAAAATGGAGGCAGAAGGGGCTCGTGATTATTAGCCAGGAGCAAGTGTAGGAGTTTGGAGTTTTTGAAGAAATTTGACATAGGTTCATTAAAGCCTACTTTTCAGTGGTTAAAAATTATGGGAAATTATTCAAACTTTGCAGTTATCTTATACATATGTCAAGTAAGCGTCTTACAAAGTCCCTGTCATCAGGCACCAACTTAGGTGTACCAAATGTAGGCCTGAAGATGGACGAAAAAAATGTGTTAACTAAGGTGATAATTAATTTCTCGAAATCTTTTTTATATAAGGTGGTAGGTAACCTGGGGAAATGCTTATGAACATAATTTAAATTCACTCACTTAAAAAATGATCATTCAATGAGGCAAAAATAGTTTTGTCCAAAATTATTCTTTACCTCCTTTTATTAAAAAAAAAAGGGTTAACAATACAAAAAAGTGAAATGAACCTTATTTGTGCAGAATAGCGTGCCGAATATTTTTCTATAAAACTTTTTTGTCCGCAAACTTCCGCTTTCATGGAAAACCAGAAAAACTTCAAAAATATGATTTTTACAACTATTTTGCATTATTATAAAAAATCCACAAGGCTGAAAGTTTCTGAAATTTTTGTAGTTGTTCGGACCCCCCCCCCCCCCTGGAAGTAATAAATGAACCATTTTGCTT
>JAAAKG020052434.1:0-18299 GCA_010014905.2 Druon quercuslanigerum
CTTTTGCAAGTAGAGGTCTGAACGGAGCAGAACGAAAATATTCGGCTTCAGAAAAGGAATGTTTAGCAGTAGTCTGGACAATTCGAAAATTTCGGCCATATTTAGAGAGTTATTCTTTTAAGGCAATCACAGACCACATTGCATTGAAATGGCTTCATAATTTAAAAAATCCGACTGGCCGATTAGCAAGATGGGCTCTGGAATTGTTAGAATACGATTACGAAATAGTTTACAGAAAAGGAAGTTTAAACCATGTTCTAGATGCATTATCAAGATCTAATGAAAATGAAATAAAAGTTTCTAGTATTTTCTCAAGTATAGTAGAAAATAAAGAAAAAGATTTTAAAGAAATTGAGGATAATTGGTGTACAAGTAAAATGATAAATGTTAAAAATAAACCTGAAGAAAATCAAAATTGGAGAATACGCGACAATCAATTATATTTCTATAGACCCGACGGTGCTTGTAACAAAGTTACAAGCACCCCACTACTATACGGTCCTGTGGGCCTAGGTCTAGGAGTAGGGAAAGCCACCCCGGCCTATATACCCCAAAAACTCATCCCCGAGTTTCCAGTCTTGTGCTCTCTGCACGCCTGCATAGTCAATACCCCAACCCAGTTGAGCATCTACGAGAATACCTCTCAGTCCTTCAGCCCCATCGCAAACAGCATCATCTGCGAGGAAGATCGCCCGTTATTCATCAGAACCTTGGCTTCACCGCTCGGGTTTTTTCGAAAACTCCATCCACCCATCTTGGCTTTGACGCCCGACTCGGGCGTGATTAATATCCATACCCTACGACGAGATTCACTTATTGACTTCACCCTGTTCTCGGCATTTCCAAATCATTTACCTTTCCTCAATTTGCGACACGCGTCACACTGAAGCTTCTTCATGTGGCTTATGTGTATTTGCATATACTTGTTCCCAGAAGACTTGAATCTCTTCTCGACTAGGCAGATTTTCAACAACACATTGAGTTTTGTGTAACAGATGGGAAAGATGAGTAAAAAAGAGCTCTTTTTATGCGCACAGTGCTGCTTGATAGTCAACAGTTTACATTTGTTCAGTGTGTGATTTTCTTACTGTAAATTTCGAGCTAGTGCCTTAACTTAATCAGTGAACTTTTTATTTGATGTTATGTAGCTAATCACGCACTTAAAATTTGATGCATACCGTTTGCACAGTTCAGATTCCAGAGATCAACATCTTAAGGGAGCAAATCAAGGAGAGCAGTATTAACTTCACCTAATTTGTCCACCCTAAGAAAGACTTTTTGACGTATTTTTGACCTCCTAGTTCTCATGTTGGCATTATGGGCTATCTGCAACAGTTCTTGTTGGAACGGGTGGTATCTTCGCTGTAGGATCTTGTCCTTGATAAAGCACTTCATATTCCCCTCAGCGTAAAAAAGATACCAAATTTCTTAAATACTGAGACGTTTTACGAGCATATTCCTGGTTCATATTGACCCAATGTTCATGTAACCTCTGCATATATACTCTTCGCGCTGATGAGCTTCCTTGAAAACAGTTAAGAATGTCCCTCCTGAGTAGGTTCGACCATTTAAAACGATGTGATTGTATTTGTCCGGGGCTATTGCCTGGTTGTACCTTCGGTTCGGTCCTATTGCCACTCCCAACTGAATCATGGCCAGCATCCGAGAAAGACTTATTCTGAGTGTCACTGCGTAATACTGGCAATGTAACCGTATAATTTGTTGCCTTGGGGGGTTAGCCCCATGCAACGTGGCTGACCGCAGGAGCCAGAGCTCTCGGATGATAGGGCTGCCATATCCCTACGCCTTCAGATATTATGTATTATTATTAATATAATAGAAGAGAAAGTGGGAGAGCGTAGGAATGAAAAGGTGGAGAGAGCAGACCAGGAAAGGATAAGGGCAATGGAGTTAAGAATGGAGAGCAGAGAGAATGCAGATAGGAGAAATAATATTGGAATAATAGGATTGAAGCTATAGAGTGGAGAAGAAAGGGAGGAGGTAGCACTGCTGGGAGTAAAAAGATTCAAAAAGAAAGAAATGTGTGGATATAAAAAGATAGAGATATTCAATACTTTCCAAATTTATACTTTGTATCCTACAAACTCTATCATTGTCTTTTCACGACCTATCCATCTATAGTAAGACTTGAGTTTAAGAAGATAGAGATATCTTTTATTTAAAAAAGATAGAAATTGATTCATATGAGTGGAAAAATAGTGATTAAAAAAGATAGACGAAATTTGTTATTGTCCAACGGATAGAAAAGAATAGACGTGGATAAGTGGAGAATTAATTTAGATCAATAGACTAGGCTTCACAAAGATAGGGCTATGTTATGTTTCAGAAAAGATAGACATGGATTTAGTTGGATAGGAAAATAGTAATCAAAAGATAAAGACTAGGAAAGAAACACTAGAATAGGGATCGGGAATGAAAAGAAAAGGATGCATGTGGATAAGTGGCGGATAGACATGGATAGGAAGATTGGGATTTAAAAGAATCGACGACAGGGCTAGGAGAGAGAGAAGTGAATGGATCGGAAAATGAAAGTAGATTAGAAAATTTGGATATGGAACGAGGAGATGGAGGTGTTGAAGGAAGTGCAGGGGAATTGGTTTCGTGGGAAGTAGGGGGGTCGGAGTAAAGCAGAGTGGAGGAGTGTTAAAGGTGCTGTAATGGAACGTATCAGAGTTAAAGAAGAAAGATGAGGATTTCTGGAGGTATATTCAGTAATTTGATGTTCCGGGACTGTAGAGACGTGGGTAGAGAGGAAAGAATGGACTAGAGTAGAGCCAAAGTTGCCAAGGGGGTATAGGCGGAGGCTATAGGAAGCAGTCAGAATAAAGAGGAGAGGAAGGGCTAGATGGGGAATTATAAAATGGGTTATGGATAGATTAGAGGAAGACGTTCATGGAAAGGGTGAGGGCAGTAAAGATAGGAGGGATAACGCATAAGTTTGCGACTGTGTAAAATAAGGATTAGATGGAAAGCATTAAAGAAAGGGTGGAAGACTTACTAGAAGAGAAAGAGAAAAGGTATGGTGGTAGGGGTTTAATGCAAGAATTGTGGGGGCAATGGCGCCTGTACCTGGCGAATGATTGAAGAATGGGGCGGCTCTAAAAAACTTCTGTTTTAGAGGGTAACGATATCCTCATTTCACTCCAAATCCGACAAAAGAAATTCTCTAATTTTCTATTCCTTTTATTTTACCGGGTGCCGTTTTTGACTTGAAGTTTCCAATGTAAAATGCATGGAGAAAAATACTTTTTTTAAGTTTTTGGAATAACTTTTCAGGGTTTTAAAAATGTGTTTACTTAAAATTATTAATATTGGTCTAGTGGGATATCTAATATCATTGTTTAATTATGTTTTAATTATTTAAGCAAATGGAATACGGCCTACCAACAAAAGGAGACTCGCCCCTTCAGTTTCTAGGAGCCTCCCCTCTCCCTGTAAGAGTAATCTTAAAATGATTTCAGGCTAATAACATTTTGTCAGTAGGCAGCAAAATGTATTTTTTTATTATTTTTCGTACGTGGCAAACCATTCTACTTAACGCACGGACGGACGCTCATAGGGCACGCCATTTACACAGTAAGCCAATAGGCAGCGTAGCATCATTAATATGAATCTGTCACATCTATCAAAGTTGGGGACCTTAAGCGTAAATGACAGTAGGAACATTACAACACTAATTTTACTTATACAAACTTCTTTTCGTATCAATTTTAGTTTCCGCCTACCCCATGCATTTTCTCTTCCCTTTTCTCTTCTAAACTCTTGATCCACTTTTCCCTATGTCCACATCCACTCAGAATCGATCTAACTCTATCTGCCACGTTTTTCCCCCTTTCTCATCCCATGTACATCTCTCTTACACATGCTCTCAAGATTTCCTTTCATAACCACAAATCTTACATTTTTTCTACCTTTTTTACTCCTGCTACCCCAATATCTCCACTCCATAACGTAGCACTGACTATACTAGTGAATCAAACAGCCTTACTCTCATCTTCTAGAACTCTTTGAATATTCTTTCCCAAACCCCCACACTTGACCCATCAATCACCTTACTCGCACTTTCCATTCTTTTTTCACCTGCTGATCATTTCGACCTCTCGCTTCGAACCAGAATCATAAATAGCAAAATCCCCGTACCATTTCCACCATTTCCCCATTTATCTTCCATCCATACTTTACTTCATTCTTTCTCTTACTGAAACAAACTATCTTTGTTTTTGTCAAATTCACTTTCTGGTCTTTCTCTTTCACATACTCTTCGACTCCTCTTATTAGTAAGCTCATTCCAAACTAACGAGTATAATCTAACGAGTATATCCGCTTATTTCCAAGTGTTGTAGCCCGTTTCCCTTTCTTTTCTATTTTCTCTTCTACGTCTGCTAACTATACTAAATAACAACGGGCTTAGCGGGCGCCTTTCTGTTCCTCGATGCTCACCCTTGTCTTCGTCTCCATGAAAACATATTTTATCCTATCAATCAACTTTTCGCTCACCTTCCTTTCTTTCATTGCCTTTCATAAAACTTTCCTATTCAACAAATCGAAATCTGCGAAAGCTACGAAAAGAGAGACCAGTTTTCCTTTTTTCTGTTCCAGGTTTCTATTGACTATATAATTCACAACGAAAATTTTATGCACTATCTCCATCCTCTTCCTAAATCCTGTTTGATTATGTGAAATACTTTCCCTCTCTTCTACCTATTCTTTTAATCACTTCCCGAGAACCTCCGCATATATTTTATACGTTATTGGCATGAGAGTGACTCCAGTGTTGCCAGATGACTGAGGCTCTTCCCCCTAGATTTGATCTTACTTCCCACTAAAAAAAGAAAGATCACCCCAGATTTTTTCTTATTTCACACTAAAAAAAACCTTAAATTTAAAAATGTCTTTTGACAGTAAAATTGAATTAGTACACGAGTAACTTTGATTTATTAAACTTAAGAACACATTTTTTGCGACATGCAGGGATATTATTATATAAATAAATAATGTAAAAAAATATAATGGAAAAAAATAAATATTATATAAATAAATAAAAAAATAATAATGTCTAAATACACGGATGGTGATAATTATTTTTTTCTAATTCATTCAAAAAATTAAATTTTGTGCAATGCAATAGGTATTATTGCTTGGTCCTAGATCTGCAGACATTTTGCCAGGTGACATCATGACTTTTAATATCTAATACAACTTTTACCAGCACGCGTTATTTAAAATCGTACATTTGTATCAAATTTAATTATATTTAGTACGAAACACTTTCGAATTCCCTGACGGAATTTCTGGTTATAATAGTTTCCACAAAGTTTCTTCTTTCGCTTCTGGATAGGCAAAAACACAGTTACGAGTTCGTTGTGAACGTGAATGGGTTACCGAAGAAGACTTCTTTAGAATATACGAAGAATGCTTCTTTAAAATATGCGAAGGCTTCCTTAGAATATAGACTATCGTGTTTCCAATCATGATTTACGAATTCGTATGCCTTTAGACGGCAGAAATAATTGGCGAAATAGAGGGAGCAGTGAATCACTTCTCTCTTTTAAAAGTTGTGAGGGATCTCCCAAATAAAGTATAGGAAGTATTTGGAATATCGAGAGAACGGGTGAAGTCAATGACGTTAAACCAATTGTACATAAATAAATGGCGGTTTATTAAGAACACTTACAGTGTTCCGTGGGACCTTTCGGCCCACGACCGCTGCTGGTGAAGTCAATGAGGTCGAAGGTTGGCGTCGGTTGGAGAACGTAAAGCGGCAAGGAGACGAAGGCGTCGTTGGAGAACGTAAAGGGGTTGTAACCGGAACGTTATCTGTATCGGAGCGCGGAGAGCACAAGACTAACGTTTCGGGGATGAGGTTTTGGATATGAGGACCAAGAAGTCGTGTTCTCTCCACCCCTAGCCCTAGGCCTGCAGGGCCGTACGGTAGCGGGGTGCTTGTAACTTCGTTACAAAGTCGAATGAGGAGAATTGTTGAGGATCCTCTTCTGTTCCCTTGTTCCTCTCTAACTTCTCAATTGTTTGATTCACCTCCACTCTACTATGTGTTTCAAAAATCCTGGCCCCTCTACAAATAATTGAAAAACTCAATAAAAAAATCTCTCAAAAAAGGAAAAGCACCTTCTTCATTCTGATTTTATTACGAAGAAGGGCAATATAATTTAAACGCAATGCTTTCATAAATTTGGATGCAAATTTCCAAAGAAGGTGAAAAACGTGGTTAGAAGCACCTTTTATAACTTGGTGTCTGTGAACAGAAATTTAGAAAAGAGTTGTAAAACCCAAAGTCGTAGGCCACTTTCGTGCCCTTTCAGAGATATAGACAACGAAAAACTACATTTTTAAAGTTAAATTTATACGGATATTTAAAAATCTAGATGGCAAAAGTTTATGGTGAAGCATTCTTTTTTTCTTTACTTAATGTTTATTTAATGTTAAATAATACACTTTGCATTTCAATGCTTGTAAAAACTTTGTAAAACTAAGACAAATTTCTATTATTACTTGCAGATGACGTATAACATGTATTTTTTATTTTAGATATTATTTACAATATGGAAAACTAAATATAAAAGAATAAAATAATGTCAAATTCAAGAATATTCTAAATATTATCATGAAAACTCTTTTTTATGAAAATCCTAAAAATAGAATTGGGCGATTTACATCTTTAGTTATAATGACGATATTGGAGCTATTCTGACTCCGAACGGTCATTTAAGGGCTCTGTGAATATTTACAATTTCCATCGTAACATTTCAATACAGTATTTGGTGATTCGTGATCGCCAGTCTGGATCTCTTGAAATTGTCAAAATTTTAACAAAATAGTTTTTTAAACTATTTATTGTTGGCCTGGTAGTTTTTCCAAAAAAATCAAAAAAGCATATTAGAAAAATCTATTTTTATTAATTGTTTATGTATATTTTTGAGGTTCGTTTATATAATTAATCATATTATGTTAAGACGCATACATTTTTTTGTATATTTCTGCATCTGACCCATACTTCTTTTCTCACTCACATATGGATCCCATGAAGTAAAAAATTTGTCTTTAAAGATCAACTGAAATTCAAGATATTAACCGATTTCTGACTAACTCTTTTTTTATTTCCTCGTAACAATCTGATAAAGCTAATGAAATTTGTCGTCGTCTCGTGAACATTGCTGAAGAAGAACTTTACGACATCCTATGTCCATATCTTTAAGGCGTCTTTACGATAGCGTAAAGATTTCGTATGATCTGAAGATGTCGTAACGATGTCCTACAGACGTCGTCAGATGTTGTGCCCGCTGGGAAATTCTTTAACACTGACAGGATCGTGCCGGTCAAGCGGGCGGTAGCTTGCCGCATATTCCGCGACCTTTCCATTGTTTGAAGGTTCGATCCGGTTGAGGGCATTTAATATTTCGTAAAATATTATTAAATCGAGTTTGAATTGGCTGCATTCTCTTTGTTCTATTATCACGAAAAAGTAAAAACATGTCGTACAAAATCGGTTAAGATCTGCAAACCCAGTTGAACCTTAAAGATTTTTTTTCTGTAAATTAATTTTTCATTTCTTGCAAGAATTATTCAGGATACCAGAAAAAAGTCTCAGGTAAAGTTTTCCCCTACATAGGGTCCTTTAATTAAATGAAAAAATAAAATGCGAAAATATTAATACTTGTAGGCGGAATTCTGTTTTAAAGAAATTTTTTCCCAAAAATTGTTTGTCCTTTTTTTAAATGAACTCTGGGTGAAATACAAGAATGAGCAAAAAAACTCTTATAAGCCATATCATACTCTTATTATTTATGAATCCTTACTTTTCACGACTGTGGTACTGAGTACTGAGTTATTAATTGCTGAAGCCTCCTTAAGTGAATTTTCTCGCTGATAGAAAATTATTGTTTTACATAAAAGAAATCATTGCTTTACGAGGACATACATGTTTTTGCAATTATTTTAAAATTGAATTTGACAAATAAATCCACTTTTTCGAATTTTTAACTTTTACATTTTTTGAAAAATGTTTCTACTTACATTGCGGCAATTACATCTCCTCGTATTCGCTTCTATCGTTCATTCAATGATCCATATCTTTACGACTGCCAACGTTAACATCGCTTACAGCATCAGCATTATCGTCATCATCATCATCATCATCATCGAAGTTTTTACTGTCACTAACACTATCATTTCTAATGTTTATAACAAGAGGTTCTATTCATCATACGACTTCATATCGATGACCGCGATACTCGTCCTCAATTTTGTGGGCGCGCTGAACACAGTTGGGCCGTAAAGTTGATGGCAAGTCTGTCATTGTTTCCTGACACAATGCATGCACATCACGAATTTTAAAAGTTATATTCTCTCTTGCTACGTACTTCTTCACGTAAGACCAAATCAGTTAAATCGGATTTAACTCACAATGAGCTACTGGAAGCCACAGTAACTTCACTTTGTACGATCTCATTTCCTCAGCCCCCCTGTCCAATAAATACGTTTTTGGATAGCGATACTGCTTTCACAGATTCAAAAGTTCTTTTCTTCATCTTCTGGAAAGACATGCCATATTTCGGTGCTGGAACTCCGCGCTAAAGAATCGATTAAATACTGTCACCTTTTCCCTGAAACCGACTTTGGATTTCAGGATCGCAGATCCAGCATTGTGTGGTATGGCGCTTGATCTAAGACAACTATGGTATTATCAGGCAACACCGTCAGGGCATGCCGAAACGATTCCTCGAAATGTTTAGCGTTCATCTTGTCTTGGAAATTTGCCGAACCTTTCTAGCCTATAAAGCATTTCATGCAGGTCTCTCCGAATCCATTCTCGTTTCCTACATGCAAAATGATCACTCTTTTGCCAGCATCACAACGAGTTACAAAGCCGCCACGGAAATTTCCGATTCTTTTAACTTCGATTCAGCCAATGTCGTAGCTTTTGACTATTGATCCTGAAATGTGCTCAACCCATCCTGTAGAAAGTGTATGATTTGAACCGCAAAAAATTACCTTCGTTTATCTGACACGGTTTTACTTTCCATTAAAATTGTTTTTTTTTGTTGCAATTTTTGGTTTGAGAAATTATTTTTCTTCAGTATTCGCCAATGAATCGCTTTGCTAATTTTCGGTAAATCTGGCACGCCTGAAAGTAATTTTTTCAACATTTTTTCCTCCGATGGAAATGTGTTTGCCGTGTAGAAGTCAAACAGTTTTCTTCTTATCACTCTAAGCAAAAAATCATAACGTAGATTTGTGGCCTTTCTTCTTTCTGATGTGGATCTCGTAATTTTTCAGTACTCGCAGCTTCTTTTGAAACTCGTTCAATGGTACTCTCTGAAATGTTTAGACATTTGGCTCTTTGTTTTGCAACCTTTTTAAAGTCTTTGTTTCTGGAGAGTCTAGCACTAATCTTTTCATTTTGAAAGTATGACTTTACTTTAACCACTACCTTTTTCTGCTGCAAACTTAAAGCACGAGGTATTTCATCGGCGTTGGCTGTCGATTTAAGAAAGTTTCGTATACCTGCCAGCTCGAGAAGAGTTTCGTCCAAAATGGTAGAATCTTCGTCACTCTCCGCATCACTTACGTCAATATCCATGTAATCTTCAATTTCGTCATTAAAAACTTCACTTTCCACATCATTGGATGGATCACTTTCTTTACTTTACACGACAGTATCATTCTCCTTACTCACTTGATGCATTTTCACAATCACTGAGAGCAAGGGAACCCGTATATTCCGTTGCTTTCTGCAGTACCTTGAAATTTCCAAGTAATCTAGCAGAAGCTTCCAAAAGCTGGAAATGTCCATTTGAGTTGTTCGCACCAGTAAATAAAAGCCAAATCGTCACCGAAAGCTTGTATAAATTAGTTTTCGTATTAACCTTCCTCTTGTACAACTCTGAAGCTGCACGAAAATGTTTAATTTTTTGAAACAGTGCTTCAGCGTAAACGCTTCTCTGACTTGCAAGTAACCGGAAAGACGTTCTTGATGCGACTAAAGTCTGTATTGACCATAGCGTCAGCAATGGACGTGGAGGGACTCATTGGGTTATTATTTACAATTGGAAATTTTGATTTACGGCAGATATTCTGAAGCCTACTTCTGCAGAAGTACGTCTTAACACATATCACCTCAATCACAATTCCACGCCCATCGTAAAAACCAAAAAAGATAACACAGAACAAAACCACCTACTTTATAATTCGGCACCAAAAAAGGAAGAGGTCCAGAGGTCGGATTCTTCGGAAAATTGTCCACGAGAAACCTGGGTGTTGATGTTTCTCAGGGTCATAAAGCATCGGTCGTCCTCTATCGAATGCCTGCCCACGTTTGTTCTTGTCACCTCTCTTTCTCTGCTGCCGGTTTGTTCTGGCTCTGGTAGAGTAGGCGGTTCCCCTTACATAGCCCCTTTTTTGGAGTAATTTGGCATGGTTTTGCAGACGTTGACGCGAAAAGTGCGATAGCTCTGGGTGTTATTCGCATCGTAGCATTCTAGCAAGTGGTGATTTTGTCGCTCTGTCCATCTAGAAGCCCTTAGATCCGGTTTTTATATTAATACACTTATAGTAATAAAAATTTATTTTTAACTTTACATCTTATTTGAGTTTAACGTCTTATTAATCACTAATATTGTCAATCTTCTCCTCTATTATAGGAGAAGATAAGGAGAAGTATGTGGTCTCGAAATGTTGGGATTTCGTTTTTATTAAAGTTCAACCGTGTTGAGCAACGTTTTGTTCTCTTTTCATTCCCAAATATTGGCTTTGCGGAAGTGAAAGAGCTTTTATATTGTAATTTTTTTATCAAAAGATTTTGTATAAATGATTAAAAATCTAAAACTAAGAAAATTCATGGATATACAATTACATGGATTTTATGTGAAAAACATGGAGAAACATAGTATTCAGAAATACGCATTTCAATTCTTAGAATCAATTTCAGTGCAAATTATGAGTCTGAAGTTCGGAATGTTTATGAAAAAGGCAAGAATTTTTTTAATGACGGAATGTTTTTGTTGATAATAGCAGAATTTAATGCCAAAAGCAAACCAAAAAAGTTTTATCTCCCTAGCGCATCTGGAACCCGAGCTAAATCAACCAGTGAAGTAAACAAAATTCTGTAATAAGAAACTAATAATAATATAAAGCCGAAAAAATGAATTCATTTTCTTATAAATTCTACATACCCCCTTAATACTGGTAACTGCATGCTTAAATCTCCTTACTTTATTTGTCTGAACATACAAATAATTATGCACCACTTCCTATACGTATAGTAACTTATACTTGCTAAAAATCCGGAACTGGAAGTCTAAACTGAAACTCCAAGATTGAAGGATACATAATGCACTTCCCTGAATAGATAGTATAGAGCGTAAGCCCGATATGGAACAAGAATCTTAAGCATGGAGATACCGATATAAGCGTGTTTGGTAATAAGACAGTCGATACTCACAGACTTACGATACATACAGTGCAGTTTTGATTCACGGATAAAGTATCAATCTATTTTTTTTAAATTGGTATAATTTTTTATGGATAAAATCACTGACACTTATTACATTACATTTATCTCTTACATCAGCAGAATCCATATTCAATTTGTACCATCATTTTGCATTTTATAGGAAGTAATAAAAAAGTCGATAACAACCAGGTTGATATTATTTATACACTCGCGACGGAAATTTTAAGTACATTTCCATTAACCGTTTGAGAATTTATAATTCACATCATAGGCAAATATGTGCACCGAATCTGAAAAGTACCCGATTTTCCATCGGTAGTGTACACCTGGAATCTGAAGACCATTCACATTTAACCTCATATTCAAACACGGTTTTGTAAGATCCGAAAGCGTAAATATTTATATAAAATATTTAATCGATATAAATACAGAATCTTCTTTAACTCTTGGTTCAGCTTAGATGTAACAGCTGCTCATCTAAGGTTTTTTTAAACCGGCGTGCTGCGCCTCCCATAATTTAGAATAATATGAATTTGATTTGCCAAGTAAATCTGTGTGGCTTCCGGTTTCCACTAAAGCGCCATTATTCAAGACGAAAATTTCATCTGCATCCATAACAGTCGATAGACGGTGCGCTATTACTATAGAAGTTCTTCCAGTGGTGGCTCGACGTAGGGCCTCAAGAATATTCTATTAACACATTCACATAATATTATTCTATGCTCCGTTTTGAATTGCGTATTCAAAATCAATTTCGGACATCAAAAGACGTGGCCTACATTTTTTAAATTAGTTTCAGGCTTCGGACTCACATAAATCATAAAAAATAGTGTCAATAGTGGCAGAAATATCAACAAATAATAGCAAACTAGAATACTTAGTAAGTGACATAACTCGCATGAAATTGCAACAAAATTCGGATAGAATCTTGAAAAAATCATTTCCTTAGGAATGCAAAGTAAGAAGTTCGCATAAAGAATTTTAGTCTGTAATGTTTTGTACTTTAACGAAAAAATAAGCTTAAGAGCGCATAGAAAATATGTAAAATAATCAACAATAGTTAGTATGTTAAGTTTTCTTCTTTCAAGCATAAAATTTGAAATTGAAAAAGAACTTACGATAAAAATTGGGTAAGCCTGAGAAGAAAACTCACAATAAGTTCAACCACGCGAAGACAAAAATTTCATCAAAATAAAAAATACATTGAATCTGAACATCTTTTGATAAAGAAAAGTACCAACTAATAAGGACATGTATCTCAGTTTCGAAATCAGGTTTAAATGATTTAAGTATCATAAAAATAAGCAAAAAGTTTCGAAAAACGTAAATCGGATAAGAGGTTAAAATAAGGTCCAAAAGTTTCATAGTATTTTAATTTTCTTAATAATAGTTTTTGAATCATGAGTTTTAAATTAGAAAAAGAAAGAAATTATTCAGCAATAACGAGTGCAGGAAACAATTATCAATTCTCCGAAAAAGTACATATAATATGCATCGTGAAAAAAGGATCTTCCTAAAAAAATTAGATTAATTTTTCTCTAAAAGCATTTTTTTTCTTAATTTCATTGCAAATCAAGATTCATTATAGATGCATTATATGCATAAGACTTTTCATTGAAATTTACGTCAATTCACTTTTTTTCTCGATTCAAAATTTTAGTGAATTGGCCCCTTTTTGACAAACAACTTGTAATGTAGCAGTTCTGGCTGAACATTACAAGGTTTTGCCTATTGTTATAATTGCTTGTCGAAACTCCCCTTCTCTTTGCGGAGGCCCCTGCGAGAGAAAGATCTGGCCAGAAACCTGTTAGGGTAAAGCATTTTACATTGTATGTTATTTATTATTTCTAGATATGGAAATATACCTTGCGGCGGATGAAGAGATTGAAATGTAAACTAATTCTTTTGGCTTAGGCTTTATTTTATTTTTGATAAGGACCAGTTCAATCTCGAAGCGAGGAGAAAAATTTATCCAGAAGTTCGTAGCTCTGACAAGATCTTCTCAACCAGGACGGAGCATCGCGAGGAGTTGGTTCGTGCGACGAGCCGTTTCAATTTCAAAGTTTTTCCTTAGTATATATTCGTAAACTCGAAGCCATACCAGTGCGCCAAAAACATCACATATATTTTCTTTCAAAAAGTATAGAATTAGTACATTGAAATACGCTGAACAGATTGCGATGATATGGATAAAGTTCTATAACTTTCTTCATTGTTATAAAGAAATTAATAAACAAAATAATCTTTGTTGCATTCTAAAGCTTCAAAGCCTATTTTTTCTAGATCATAATGTATAACCATGTAAAATTAAGGTCCTTAATACAAATTAATACTCGAGGATTGAATTTTTAAATTGTTTATAAACAATTATAAAAAGATTTATTAAATAAGCGCTTTTATATACATAAAGATACTTTTACAACGCACTAGTTTCTTTTAAGCCAAAAAATAATACTACAACTGGATGTATTCACAATCAACAACATTTTTTACTGTAACAAAGAATTCTGATGACAAAAATCAATTAATAGGCGATTTTGGGATTAGAAAGTGCGTTTTTTTAAAACAAAATAATTTATTTTTTCGTCAACAATAACACTTGAAGAAAAGTTTGCATGATTAAAAACAACTATTATAAACAAATTAATTTAATGAACACCTTTTTGTATAGGAAATTCGTTTATTGCAGCACGATCGTTCATTTTGACCTCAATTCTCTTTAATTGACAGATCATGAGCTTCAGAGTCCATAAGAAAAGAGGAACTCTCTAACTTTGATCGGAAATGGTTTATACATGGATCAGGTATCATTTAAAGTTTGTGATTTAAATGTCTATTAGTTGCGATCAGACTGAATTTGGGGGGCATGTATAACTTCAGGATAGAAAATCCTGACACTTGGGAAAAAGTAGCTCTATCTCAGTGACAAAAAAGCGAACTGAGTTTTCATTTAGCAAAGCTGATTCTAAATCTTTCTTCATGTTAAATTACGTTTTTGTATATCGGTGAACATTTTTTTTATTGTAAGAGCAGCAAATTAAAAGATATTACAAATTGTGGTCAACAGAGTTTTTAATACAAGAAAATATACTGATAAAACTCGGGCCAATAAAAGGTCGATCAAATTGTATATTTACCTTTTAAATTGAATTCGCATAATTTGGCCCCTAATGAGCTATGCTAAAGTCTCATGAGGGAATAGTTGTAGAGAAAACATGGGTGACGGGTGTCCATTGCCAGACCGCTTCCAACGGCGAAGACTTGAAAAAAGAGGTGTGCTTCTGTAAGGTTCCCTGCAGAGTATAGGTTAGATTTTAGACTCTTGGTTCATGACTAGAACTGGTCATATGGTTGTAATTTCATTTTCAGGGAAACGTACGGAAGCAGGCCCCTTTTTTCAAGTTTTCGCCGTTGGGAGCAGCTTGGCTATGGAAACCCGTCGTACTTTTTTTCTGTACTACTATTCCCTCACGAGACTTTAGCATAGCTCATTAAGGTCCAGATTATGCGAACTCAATTTGCAGGTAAATATACACTTTTATCGACTTGTTATTGGTCCAAACTTTATCAGTATACTAAACTCTTTCTTTTACGTCTTGATTCGTCTCGATATCTCCATTCAAGCCGGAGTTAATTGTTTTCATGCATTAACAATTTTGGTCACCCAATTGTTACTATTTTTTAATTTTCAATGTTGGGCTCTGCTCATAATCGACTAAGTGTCAGGAATTTCTGTCCCGACATTCATTATATAAGCTTTCATAAAGTATTGCAGTTTTCTGGTAATACCTTTCAAATTTAAGGACATTTTTATTAACGCTCAACAACATTTTTCATTATTATAAAGAATTCTGATAAACAAACTGTTGCAATAGGAATAATATATCTTCAAATAAAACAAGGGCACTGGAAGGGCTATCCATTTCACAACAATAAGTACCTCAGGAGAAAGGGGATACGAAAGGGGTACGAAAAACAGTCTTTTAAGTTACATAAGAACTAAAACTTAATATGTAATCTCATTTTTTTTAACTTGATTGACATGTAAATCCTTTGCTTTTTTCCGCAAGATTTCTTTGGCAATTTCTTGCATCTCTTGTAAAACTAATAAATGTTTCGATTCGCATTCGCAGTGCACCTCAAACCAAGATTTAAAATACACAATGGCTTCCACGGCTTTTAGGCTTACATCCGCAGTCTAAATTGGTTAGAAATACTATCATTTAGTTCATCAGATATAAATTATCCCGCTACTAACGAGAATTGTTTTAAATAGAAGAAGTGTCACTAATTTATTCTTTTTATTTCAAAAAGTGAAAAATATTTGTTATAAAAGAAAGAAGTAACTGAAAATATTTTTAATGTTTCCTTCCATTTTTCACCTATTTATGGAGGAGAAAATTTATTAAAAGTGATTTCATTCAATTAATTTTTGTAAATTTTTTTTTAATATGTTAGAAAAGTATAACTTTTTAAAAACTTGCCTAAATTAAATAATATTTATACGTAATCTTCTCTCATGGAATAAAAGATTTTAGTTTTGTAAATACTTTTTGCAAGAACAAATATTTTGCACATAATTAAGGTTACTCGTGACATATGCAGATTTACAATTACAATATTCTTTTATACTTTCAGGATGTAATCTCTTTTCTTCAAGTCGAAGGTCTTAAATGTTAAATTGATTCGTAAAAAATATTCATTATTATAATTTAGTGGCTACGGGTAGTGATTTTTTATTCTCGTATATTTCGAAAAAAATCCATTATAGTCCGTATTTCGATTAAACTTCACTCGATTTTCCTTTTAAATATATTATGATTGAAAATTCAAGATCAGAACAATCAAGTTTAATAACCTAAATATTTTTGCCGTTAAATATTTAATAATATTTTTGTTGAAATGATGTTAACTTCTGAGCAATCTCATCATCATTAAGGATCTGCCATCCTGTTTCTTTTTCATCTCCCTTTAACGACAACGTTGTTAAAGGTTGTGGAGCCATCCATTGCTGCCCTTAACTTACCTGAATGAGGAATTTTCTCACTAAGAATAACAGCCTTTTCTTTAAAGATAGGACCTGAAACAGGGTCTCCAAGACTTGTTCTTTGAAGAAACCATTTGCATAGGCATTTATCAAGTTGAATTTCAAATGAACATTTAAAAAGTTTTCTTTTCAGAAGGTTATTGGCAAATTCGCGTGCTTCTGCGTCTTTTATAATTCTTTTAATTGTTTTTACCGAAAAGTTGCATTCTTCAGCAATTTTCTTTTTCGCTTCTTTCTTTTTTAACTTTTAAATTATTTCCAGTCTCTCCTTCAAATCCAGCACAACCACTTTTTATAAACCTTTTGGATAGGATGTTTTTCTTCTATTAGCAGAAAATTCGTAGAATTTTTTTTTTCGGAAATCGGAAAACTACATATTTCCTAATTTCCTCTACAAAATATGAAATACTTAAACGGAATAATTTTCTAAAATTAGAACATTTTTAAAGAATTAAATAATTTATAAAAAGTTAATAGGTTAAAATATGACCTACCTACATTAACAGTCAATAGAAATTTATCTATTGTAGAATCAATATTACAATAACGCAATATATAATAAGAATATTTAAGATTTCACCATTCCTTATATAATATTTGGTTATACACATTATGTTATAAATATGGGAGAAAAATGCACAAAAAAAGGGTAAACCAGCTCGACATTACGTGAAACCTAACCTCACTTTATAAGGACTTCGCGAGGTTATCAGATCGATTTACATACTTCAACGAAAGTGCATAATCAGAATACATCACTCAGAATATATACTTTATTAAAATAAATTTATTAATACTATTCTGCTGACAACAAAATTTCTTTTACGTTAAAAATTATCGTTGACAATATTGTTTACTTTTCACTATCAATAAAAACCATACACTACAGATACTTTTTAGTTATATGTAAAACTTGCCGTGAGGTCAGGAACAGCACTGGATTGTGTTGCGCGCATAACTTTTTGCCGTAATTTCCCCGCCAGGAGCGAGGTTTTGAGGGATCACAAGAGCACGATACGAAGCCGAAAGCGACACGAACACGTGCATCACGAACAAGGTCCCACTGCATATCTCTCACACGTTCAAATTTATTGTGAATTAAAAATACCCACTTTTATAAAACTTTGATTATAAGTGAGCTTTCTTAAATATCACGTTTTTATTCAAATTTAAGTTAATATTTGATGTTCTAATAATGACAAAATGGCAAAGAACATACAACTATGCAAAGTTTTGATAACTTCTAAAACATATCCATAAAAATCGAGGGAATGAACTTAATGAAAGCTTATTTTTATGGATACATTTGTTTCCACACAAGTTTTGAAAACATTCATTATTTTTGTCATCCCCATAAAAATCCCCCCAAAAATACCCTAATTTTTAGGCTCTTACACGGGATTCCCTCCTTAATATTATACAACTTGAAAATTAGAAACTTAAATCATATTGAAAGCCTCTCGTTTTTCCATTAAAATCATTCCAGTGATGCCTCAAGATTCTTTTTAGACCAAAAAGGAAAAAAATTCTGGAGGAATTGTTGAATAAATGAGCAGAATTCCTTAAAATAAAATCAAGAATCCAATGACCAAATTTGGACAATCACCATAAAATGTTCCTATTGCAATCTAAAAAGAAATCCCTTCCCTTTCTTTCCCCCTAAAAAGAAAAAAACAACTTCTACCTTTGGATAAAAACCAAAAACCAACCTAATCCCCTTCCTTCTCTCCTTTTTGTTTAAAACAATAAAATAAAACTAAT
>JAAAKG020052445.1:0-18298 GCA_010014905.2 Druon quercuslanigerum
GGAGGTGTGTTAAGGAATAGGAAGAAGGTGAAAGAAAAAAATGTAAACCCTTAGGGGACACATTAGAAGCTTCCACTGAGTAACTAAACCTTTATTCAAAAACTACTCCAACGGGCGTATTATTAGAATTATTCTAAATTTTTTCAAAATCCTGATAAGTTCTCTTTAATACGAACATTTTTCTCACAGAAAAACACCGATTGAGTGTGGTTTTGAGTTGCAAGAAAATGATACATCCAAAAATGAGAACGATGCTATGTTCATATTGCAGTTTAATACTTGAAGTATTCTCATTTTAGAAAAAAAAAATATTTTCCGAATATGGCAAATGAGCTGTAACAAATATAAGCCCCCTTTTTCTGTATTTTTGCAAAGTTTTCTCTACATTTATCCATTTAATGATCCAATTTCCAAGGATCAGACTCTTCAGAGGCGCTCATGCTTGGAGCGCTTCGCAACTGACTTCGGGGCTTTAGCATGACGTACGATTCTCGTACACTCTCATCTCGAAAAAGGTGAATCGCGTGTTGGAACTTTTCTCCTCGTTGTGCCTTTGCACTTACTCTGCTTTCACCTCCCGACCGATATCCAGCCCCACTTCCAACACTGTAAGCTCCGAGTACACCCCTATCCGCCGCATTACCGTTCACGAAAGGTATAATTACCGATAACACTGTGTATAGAGGGACTTTATGGTCCAATACATTATCATCGATAATGATGTTTTCAGTTTCACAAATGTCTTGCATGTCCATGCCCACGTCAATGTATAATCTCTGCTCAATCAATATTATCAAGTTGACAACAATATTTTACAACCTTCTTCTTCAATAATAAAACAAATGTTCTTGTTGAAGTAAATTCTTATAACTAATAAGTTTTATAAAATAAACTTCGATTATGAAAAGCACCATCTCCGAGCATACAAGACTTTTTCCACTTAGACGAGTAGCGACACTTTAAGTAGAAAAGTTACGTTTTTCAGACATCACGTTTAGAAATTTTATGGAGCACCTTATAAGTATCGCAGAAAATAAGCATTATTTTTAACAAGATTTCAGAAAATTTAGTCGAGTTTAAGGCCTTAACAGTTTGTGATAATAATGTTCATAAATTCATGATTTACATATGAAAAATTTCTCTGAAACAATTGGTTACCTAAGCCAATTATTTAGTTTGTAACATATCCAGATATGTAAATTTGTTCAATAGCAAATTCTGATAATTAAAAAAAGTTTATCGCTTAAAGCAACATATCGTAGAGTGTACAAAATTATGCTTTTAGATATTATTATATCATTTGCTAAAATTCTTATATTATTATATTAGAATAATAATATATTATATATATATAATAATTATTATATTATTTATGTTAAGCTACAGCTTTTTCAGTCTTATTTTTATCTGCTGTTCACGTTCCTTAGATCTTAAATATAAAGGTCTTTTAGTATGATCGATATACATTTTATCTATAATTCTGGAAAAAATTATTTTTGTAAAAGTATTTTCAACAGAGAGAATAATATCGATATGACTTTTTTTAAAGATTCTGAAAAGGACTTCACTGAAACTTCTAATGAAATGTAAAATTATTATTTTGTAAATGGTCGATTTGACAATGTGAGTAATAGCTCTATTTGCGTCAGCAGAATTTTAAAGAGACATCTTAACTTTTAGCTGAAAATAACGCCAATTTCGTTATGAATTGTATGACGAGAAACAATTTTAAAAGGTGCATGGCCATACTAAATTGCGATGCCAATTGATTATAATTATTTTATTTATAATTGTAAGTTTTAAGTATTGAAAATTATTTTTTTAATTTGTTTTTGTTTCTAATGTGAACTTTATTTTATCGTCTTCTAGATTTAATCTGTCTAAAATATCGTTAACTTTATTTGTTGAAAGGCAGAACAGAGGTCAACAAAATGTGTTTAAGGTAAAATAAGATTTGGTAATCTGTCTTTTCCGTTTTGGATTAAAATCAAATAATATGTAAAAATTTAACTGTGGATACTCCAAATTATATTCCTGGAAGAAATAATCTTACTTAATATTAATAATTTACCTTTTTATTGAATGAATTTAACCAAAAATATGAATTTCACAGGTGGTAATGGTAAGTTTTAACAAAGAAATTTAAAGGTTTAATCTTCTTTCCACAGATTTATCAAAATTTAAACAATTTTTTACCTTTCACGGAAGCAAGTTACTTTTATCATCTATCAATAACTCTAATTGACATTTAATTAGCTAACCACCGGAAATAGACATTTTTCTTTCAGTAAATAATAAAAAAACTTTATTTTGAGCCGCTGTTCCACAAAACAAAACGCTTCTCTGATATATAAATTTCTAGCAAAGTAAATATGACGTGAGCCGATACACTGATGGAAAGCTCCAATCTGATGCCTGAAAAATCGTGGGAAAATGCATAGAATGTTTCGCGGGATTAATTCAACCTGACGTATTTTATACAACTAATGAGCTATCAATTATATATGTTTCTTGCAGTCCCAAAAAGTGTCTTTCAACTTTCTGAAATAAAAACCTAGAAGTAGGTTTAGTAGGTTTACTCCTTTTAAAAAAAGTATTGTAACGATATGTCTTAAAAATCTTGCAACCAATCTTTTTAAAGACGTGAATTGCTTTTTATTACATAATGTTGTTTTACATCTTAGATTTAAAAATTATTTAAATCTACCAATAAATTTTTTAATTAAGAAAAATCATATATAACCGTGTGTGATTTAAAAAAAATTGTGCTTTTTATATTGTGGCGCATTTAAATTAAAACTTTTAAATTATATAGTGCATTATTGCAAATAATATACATGAATTACGTTAGAGCTTTTCGCAACTTAAATTTTATTTTTCAACATTAACAAATGAAAATGAAATACTAAAATTTCTAAGAAGACTTAGTTTAGTTTAAAGAAGAAGTTTAGTTTGTGTTGTTTTTTTTTTAGTACAAAATTACCACTTTTCCAAAACAATATTTGTGCCTTTTAATACTATGGACATTAGGATATTTAGAGAAGAATTTTAATGTAAAATCATACATTTTTAAAGAAGAATTAACATTTCTGAGACTTGTAAATTCTGTTAGTGCTTTTTACCGCAAATTAGAATATTTAAACAAAAATCGTCATACAAAAAACATGCACAAGGATCCCTATTTTGACCCACTTTAAGTTATGATATTTAGCCATTTACATCGAAATTAGGTTCTGTCAATAAACTATCGTTAGATTTAAGATACATTTTACAATTTTTATCAATATTGATTATAGATGTCTCACCGCAAATTGATACTTTTAAGAAAAAATTATTATATTAAAAAGATAATAAAATTTTGAGCAACTTTATTTTTTCATTTATGTAAGCGTTTTTAATCGAAAATTTGAATTATGAATAAAAAATCATCAGAGTCCATGGACTAACATGTTTTAACAAATTTTATCTGAAGTAAGCATTTAACATACCAGAAGTTGTTATTTTTAAACCAAAATAATTACAGTCGAACAAGATTTACAATTTGCAAACAATCTTCGATTATATTGGAGATTTCAGAGAAAATATACAATTTTATGTCCTGTAAAGTTAGAAATGGACATTTTTTGTAAGAAGATTTAAGATTTAAAAGTCTACATAATTTATGAACAACTTATTTTTTCTTGGCATGCTTTAACTAAAATTAATACAGTGTTGTTTAAAACAAAAAAAACATTGGTATTGTTCAACAAAAATAATTATAATTCAAGGAAGATTTACAATTTGTGATCAATTTTGTATGCATAAGTGTTTTTTATCAGTAATTTGTATTTTCAAGTAAACATTAAATTTTAAAGTATATTAAGTCAAAAATAATTATATTTCAACAAATATTTAAATTTATTGTACAGTGTAGGCTATGCTGGGGCATTATTCCTGAACTGCCTCTACTTTAAAAGTTACATCTTCCGATTGCCTTCAAATTTTCAGAGTTTGTTTGCCTATATGATAGTAGTATACCCACCCACATTTACTACCACCCCTCCTCGAACTACAGGGGGTGAAATTTGCATCCCCCGGACAAAGCGGATATTTTGAAATGGGCATAACTCCCTTTCTACAAATAAGAATTGAATTTTCTAGGAGTGATTCCTGAATGGTTTTTCATGCGCTTTTATTCTGTAAAATCTATTGTTTTTAATTTTGTTAATTTTTATAGGCAAATTCCCATTTAAAATGTTTATTTAACATTTTCTACTCTTCGGGCAGTTTTTATTTTTTTAAAGGATTTTCAAACGAAAGCTTGACTTTTTTCCGATAAAAATGTTGCTCGGCATTTTGACATTAAAAATAGTTATGTAGTTACGCGAAGATATCCGAGCGAAACCCTTCCTCGCGAGCTCGGACAGATTGGCCAGTCCTACTGGGGACTTGTTTCTATGCATGCTTCTTCAGCGAAGCTACACTAAATTTATCATGATTTATTTAGCTTGCCTTTATTTCGTGCATCGTTTTCTTCTTTGAACTTCAGGCTTTTTGACTGTCTTCGGAAACAGACCCTGTACTGTTACGAATGAAGTTTTTTTTTTAGTTGCAATTGCCCGTTCTCATTTAGAATAAATTCGTGGTATTTTAGAGTGCCGGGAATTGTAATGGCTTCAGTGATTATAGTTTAAAGTTTTTTGTTCATCTCTATGTGATCTTCAAATTAAAAGAAAGACTGTTTCCTTGAAATGATTAGTAGCGCATTCGAATAACTCCATAGCACTTAGGATAGGATTCTGTGCTGAGTGCTGCAAACTAGTTTTCCGCAAGTCTTTTTCAATTTCCACCAATCCCGTGACCTGGACCTTATCCATGTGCAGTTGCCTGGAAATGTGTTTCTGCAGAAATTCCAGAATCTTTTATGTGATCTAAAAGATTTATGAAGGCAATTTTATTTTTTAAATGCTGCGCAACTCCGTCTGTCACGTAATACATTTGGTTAACAACGCTGAATTTCTTCTTGAGGTACTCGTTGATGAGCTTCCGAAATGTTTATACAGCTACTGTGTCATAACTTAAACAATCTGAGACGATTACCACGCTTAAATGCTTCAGTTCGTTTCTATCTTTTTAATAAATAGCTACTGTAAATATAGTTGCTTGATTATTATTCTAATGGAAAGATTGTACAGCATTTTGAATGTTAAAATCATAATTTTCAGAAAAGTCAAGCAAAATTAAGTACTTTCCTTCTTTTGCTTCAGAAAGAAACCTTGTTGTTTCGCATAAAATGCGTGAGGTTACAGGTGTTTAAGCTTAGTTCAGAGTGCTTCTACGAAAGCATCAGCGTCTGCCATTTCGGTCTTTAGAGCGCGTCTCTCAGTTTTCTGCCAAACTTGATATGTCACTGTGTCGAAACTACTCACGTCCAATAGATCAGTCAGGTACTTTTTAAAATTTTCGATTTCAGAACAAGATTTGAATTTGTTAAAATAACAACCTTCAGTGGTTCACTAAACATGATTTCTTCAAGGCAGTCATGATACTCTGACAATTGTCTATCAGTTCCCTCAGTTCAATGTTTAATATCGATCGCATTCAAAATTATCTTTACGTTTTCATATCAATCGCAGACACATAAATTGTGAGGTCTACTTGCTCCAGCTAAAACACAGTGTTTTGGTCTTAGTTGTTTGAATTTCAAAAATCCAATCTTTACATTTTGATGTAGGGCTAGAAATCTAGTATATAATTTTGAAAGATTGCACAGAATCAGTATCTTCTGTACTTGCTCACGAGTACCGTCTAGTTTTTGGCAGATATGAAATCTTTCTTACCTGGCATCTGTCGACTATTTTCGTCATCTTCGTACATGTTTATTACCAAATTTTCAGTTTTCTGGTTTTACGTTCAGATGCACCGAATTCTCGCAAGATTTGTCTGCGACTCCAAAGCTCAGGTGCAAGGGTAAATAGACAAATCTTTTCTGAATATGTATTGCCCATCTGCTCTAATTTTTCTTTTATTTGATTCAGGACTTCGAGAACCGTTAAGTGATTTTCATCATTGCATCATTTTTTTTATTTCTCATTGGTAAACAAAAATCGGTGTCCTCGTTTACCTCTTCCTCTACATTAATACCAGGCTCTTATGTAACTGTGGATAGCTGTAAATTGAGAGTTCTACATTTTTTTCTACAAGCACCACATATTTTACTGCCTTTCGGCAAATCAGGAAACACTATTTGCTGCTTTCCCGTTAGAAGTCCGAGATCAATTCTTCTCACATGTTTCTGCTCGCGGAAAGGATTTGCACATCTGCTGCGAAAACTTTGCATTGAAGACATGGTCAGCGCAAGATGACTAATGAAAGGTCTTTAGGGATCTCACTTTGCTTCGAAAGCAGCGATTCGCAAAGAGACTTGAAAACGAACTTATAACCTGAAATAAATGAAGAAAAACCACAAAAAAGAAGGATAAATAATTAATAAATGTATAAAATAAAGAAACAAAAACGAAACGCAATAAATCACAAAGAAACACACAGAAAAATTCTAAAAACGTTGGCTGCTTTTGCCCTTCAGGAGACTGAAGTCAGAGTAGAGTAACACAGTGCAACGTTTTGCTTGAGGCCAAGAAACAAATGACAGTATATGTGATTGCCGTTTGTTTCTTGATACAATATGAGAAACAAATGAAAATCTATGTACTTGGATGTCTTTTGTTTTTCGGCTATACACGAGACCAAGTTTAATCCAGCCAATGAAAGGACGAACCCTGTTTGGCATCAAAAATTAGTCTTAAAAAAATAGATCATTGGAATTGGAAACACATTTACAATATTTGAACGAAAATATGTTATTTCAATGTTTCGTAATGCAAATCGGTTATTCTAAACAAAGTCATTATGCAGTTAAACCCCGAGACTGTGCGGGTTTTGGGGGTAATAGTGAGAGTGAGCAAACCCGATTGAGTATACTCCGAATGTAAACAGTCAGGGACGTAAGAAACGCTTCCGGTGGATTATACTGTGTGTTGATAAATATGTTAAAAATCGTTTTTCTAATACGGAAACAAGGGTAAATGAAGTATATAACCGACATTTGAAAAAAGGTTTATTGATGCACGTTAAACAAATGTCTTACCTGCTTATGTAATTTGAACGCTTGAGGACCGTTGAGGAATATCGTTTAAAAGAAGAGCTTTCTCTCCAATAATCGATCCAGATACGCTGTCGCTTGCTTCATTAAACGAAGCGAAGACGGCATTTTTTAAAAGCTCATGTGTCTTTTCATCAAAACACTGCACGTCAAAACTTTAAGTGGGAAAGGCGGAAGCACACACTTCTGCGTAATCCCACATGCGAATTATTGTCCTATAAGCAGATGTACCAAGAAGTTAAATAACAGAAAATTACTTTCCTATTTAAATATTAGAATGTCTACAAAAAACACAGTTCTCACTATTCTCACGTCAAGACTTAACAGTTTGAGATTCAAAACACTACAATGGGACTCCAATTTCTGAACTTAGTCGGACCTATGTCCCTCCCTCTTTCTCTCTCTTTCTCTCTCTCTCTCTCTCTCTCTCTCTCTCTGTCTATCCAATACTTCTTCCTTTTTATTTTCTTTATCAAATCGTAAAGCGTATTAGGTAGCTACGACAGCGTCCCTAATTCAGAAATTATTTAAATTGCAATGAGATATTAACAAGTAATCTTATAGTAAATAATTGATTTTAAAACGTATTATAATATTTTGATTTAAAAAAATTCATATAAACTGCTATTTTTCATGAACATTGCTCCAATAATTTTTTAACTTGATATTAAGTTTTTTTTGTCAATGGGAATGTATTAATAATGTTGATGTTAATTTTTCTATCCACATGGTCTATAATATATATTTTTAAAATATTTTTTATATACTGCTTATATACGACTTGCTATACTACTTAGCGCTATATATTTGCATGTCAGATGGCGCTGTTGTCAATGATAAGTTCATCTCATCATGGCAGGAAATAATCCGAACTCCCATCGGCTTCAGGAGGAATCGGAGCAGTTTGCCAGATCAGCTGTTTTCCCACTAGATTTCAGGGTTTCTTGGGCCTTCAGTGGGGCTTTTAGTGGGGAAAATTCTTTTGTGGGACACTCAGTGACTTCTTTGCTTCAGGTTCTTTTATTAATTTTTAAAAATTATCCTCATTCCACTTTCAAAATAGAGAAGTGATTCGCTATTTCCTCTATCAGGTTATGTGTTAGAATGAATTCTCAATCCCTATTGGTCTACGCGTGCATTTTTGCGTGTTTCTTGGTAACTATGTATAGTTGCTTGATGTTTAGCCAATCATTTCTTTGGCCTAAGCGCATACGAATTCGTAGTTTGTGATGGGACACGAGATAGTCTATATTCTAAAGTAGTATTCTTCGTATATTCTAAAGAAGTCTTCTTTGGTAAGCCATTCACGTTCACGACGAACTTCTGACTGTGTTTTTGCCTATCTAGAAGCAAAAGAAGTAGAAACTTTGAGAAAATGACGTCTAACATTTTAAATTCGAATAAAAGTGTAGAAACTATTATAACAAAAAATGTTGAGACATTGAGTTGTTCCTAATAGCATTGTAACTTGGAATAGGAGGGTAAAAAGAATTCGGTACACAAGAAAACCCTGGACACGTGATGGGTGTGATGAGAGGTTTTTAAAGAGTACCTCCCAAGTAATTGAAAAAACTAGGAACTCTAAAAATTAACAGGACAGACAGTGCGACGTTGTGGAAAGATTAAAAAATGGCTGTGCTTTCGGAACATCTTTCCCCATGTAAATGAGTACAATCCACTGTAAACTTTGAAAACTCAGTAAATCTAGAACAGTGTAATATTTCTGATAATTAAAAGTGGTCTTGAGATTTGTCTGTCTCGCCCCTCATTGCTTTACATAATAAATACTACAAAATACAACAATTTTGTAATAAAATTTTCTTTATTGAAAAATTTCGCATAACAGAAAAAAATGGCGCGTGAAGTCGCATATTTTATTCTGGTTTCTTAAAATAAAATTGAAGATAAGTATAGAAGAAAAAAGTATAAAGTGTGTCCTGTCCTGGAAAATAAACTAAATATGTGGACCTCTGCACTTTTTTTGCAACGAGATCACGTACAGACCTAACTGACGGATGTCATATATTATTCCATCTAATCCTTCAGAGAAAGAACTTTTTTGCAAAGCCTATAATTTTAAACCGAATCTATGGCAAGTTCACACCACAGAGCACGAACAGTAGATAGGATAAATTACTTCGATATAGTCTGCAACATTGCGATTCCTTCGAACATTTCGGATTAGAAATTCAGATCCGAGATACCGGAATTCGACGTTTGCATATATATATATATATATACATATATATATATATATATATATATATATATATACTATATTTCCTATACACGCGTGTGTACGCAATTCATTTCGGATCCCCTAGAGGTCCTCTAAATATAATCCGATTGAGAGTCACTTCAATGCTTCACTTAGTAAGGCCATACTGAAATCGGGAACTAGCGAGAATTTGGGTATTTATATGGCCATCATAAGTCCAATCTAAATTTTCGCCGAACGATGCATTTCTCCATTTCTATAAGGGCTTAAATCATTTCAAATATTTTAATATTAAAATTTATTAAATACATTAATTAAGATTTCACTATTATTACACAAACAAGATTATTATTATTTTAATCAGGATTATGTACATTTCTCAAAGAACACATTTCAAAACTTTTGCTCACACATGAAGTTCAATAGAAAAATGCAAAACATATTTGGAGTTAGCAATATCTCGACGGCAGGAGTTATAATAGTAAATAATATTTAAATTAAAAATGCTGGTTCTTAATATATTCCAAGACTAAAATCTGTTCTTTAATCGAAGTTTCGCTATTGTTCAAATAAATGCAAGGAAAATCTCAATCAAAATTAAATATTTGGAAGGCACTTTTAGTAAATTTAAGTGAGGGAACAGTATTGCGCAAGACGAACAAGTATTCTGCAAATCCTGTGGGAGAAGCTTGTTATAATAAGTTGCTATCCAAGATAATTTATAGTTTTTTAAGAGACAAGAGAAAGATACGACCAGTCACCCACTCATCCCCGCTCGCAATCTCCTATAAGATAAAATTGATCTGGCAAAACTATAATTGTATTCATCCCATTTTTATTCTATACTTTTAAATCTATCTAGTTTTCATATTCTCTTAATGCTAAATAACATATATTTGGGTAACGATCATCAGCTATCATTAAGATTTGTTCTATCCAGCTTATAATTACAACAAAGACTTTTAACAGAGTTGTGAAGCACCTATTTCAAGTCAAATATAATAGCGTGCCATTTTCTCGCCCGTGCAGAAATTTTAATCTCGCCCAAACCGGGCCAGATCTAGCACAGACCGGAAATCTTGATCGGGGCCAGATCGCGGATGAAGCTCCCGCTCAGACCAGGGCCAAGTTAGAACTCCCGATTAGTGTCCGATCGGTACCGGATCAGTATCCGATCAGTCTCATTATAATCCATTAAGGAATGTCGTGAATAAAGATTTAATTTAAGTAAACTCAAAACTACCGAATGATCATTTCCTTTCTATGAATGCCTTAAGATTTTGAATTTCGAATAAAGGTATTTTAAGTTAAAATTAAAGTATAACGGGCACGTAAATAAGAGGTGTCAGAGAACAACATTTAATTATACTTTTGAGAAACGTAAGATTATTGTAGATAGTATATATTGTAAAAGAAAGGTTTGTTTGCTTGGAAAAATTCTTAATAAAAATAAATATTTTATTTAAAAATCTTCATGTCTTACAAACCAAATTTTTTTTAGAAAACTTCTTAGAAAATTAAAGAAAAACGATCCTAATATATGATAGCTTAATTTTTGGCGAATAGCTTCCCCACAACTTGATATGCATGATTTATTAACATTTTTCTGTAAACAAATTTAATTTTCTGTGAATGGTTTTGCTCCTTGAAAAATTCGAAATAGTGGTTGCAGATAATCTTTTCACCAAAAAATTGAACTATCATTCATGAGGATCGTTTAATTTTTTTAGGTTTGCTAAGAAGCGATATAGACAAAAAAAACTTTTTTAAGAAATGAAAATGTTGTAATAGAATTTTTCTGGTTATTTAACATTTTATTTACAGAATGCAATTACGAGGTGTGATAAAAAAATAACGAGCCTTTTCGTTTTCTGACAATAATATTTACTCATTCGTGAATATCCATTTTGTCCCCTTCAAAGTAGTCCCTCTCGGATATAATACACTTATGCCAGTGCGTTTTTCAATCTTCAAAGCACTTTTGAAATTCACTTTTCGATATGGCATTCAGCTGCTTCAGTGATTCTGCTTTTATCTCATGGATGTCGTCAAAAAATCTTTCTTTCATGGATTAATTTATCTTCGAGAATAGGGAAAAGTCACAGGGGGCCATGTCCGGTAAATACGGTGGTTGTGGCATCAATACGTTGTTTCTTTTGGCCAAAACCTTACGAACAAACATTGAGGCATGAGCTCGTGAATTATTGTGGTGCAGTCGCCACGACTGATTTTGACAAAAAATTTGTAGTTTGTTGCGAATTAGTTCCCGAAAAAAGTGCTTCTAGGTGGGCGATTGAGCCTTAGTTTCGACGTCATATGCATAAACCCATGATCCATCACCTGTTGTGGTTCGCTCAAACAATGAAGGGTCGTTATTCACTTTATTTAGTAAATCTTGAGCGATGTCATGGCGATATTGCTTTTGGTCCAAATTCAGTAGTTTCGGGACAAATTTTGCCGCCACACGTTTGATGTGTAAAACATCCGTAAAAATTGCTTCACATAGGCCGTATGATATACCGACATCTTAAGCAACCTCTCTAATAGTAATTCGACGATCACTCATAATCATTTTTTCCACTTTCTCGACGGAATTGTCCGTCACCCATGTGCGAGGACACCAAGAGCGCTCGTCATCTTTAACATCTTTCCGACCATTTTTAAAACGTTTATATCACTCGAAACTCTATTTTTGGCTCATAGCCAAATCACTAAAAGCAGCTCTTAATATTTCAAGAATATTACTGCACTTTACTCCAGTTTTGTAACAAAACTTGATGCAAATTCTCTGATCCATTTTTTTCCAAAATTAAAAAATCGCTGAGCACACTAAAATATGTATAACTTAACTGACAGCTGATGGCAGAGTAAACATGCAATATGACTACCAATGCCCATAAAATATCCAGACAAGTGCAGCAACATAACAAAAAAAATTCTTAAACGGACGAAAACAGCCCGGGAAATTTGAAAAGTCTCATTTTTTGATCAAACCTTGTATATATATTATAGTTAGGATTCATGAACTTCGACCTTAAGCGCATTATTATACGTTGAAATTCCATTAATTATATTAAAGAAGAAAAATAATATTATTAGCATTTTAAACTACGCGCGAATAGCAACCAAGAATGCGAGGCATCCGCAGTTGAGTAAGTAGCTCTCATTGGGAGCCCTGATCAATTGGTATTTTGTTTCTACGACTTGATTCCGAATTTCGTGTTATGAGAAAGTGTCTATAATTTATTTTGTAATTAATTTATTATTAATACAGAATCAAAGTTCTAATTGCACATTCTATTGTATCACATATTCTAGTCAATAGATTTTATAATTATAAATACATTAAATTGAAAATCCTTGTGTTTTTAAATAATAATTAAAAACAAAAGTACTTGATAACTTAGATCATATAATAATATTTCACCCATCTAATTTAAAATATACTAATTTTACCTGCAACAATTTGATTGATTATTAGTTTATTTGAGGTTAGGCTGCAATGAGCCGCAGAGTTTAATTACTTAATTTCATTTCCTTTGTGCCGGTGTCTCCGAACACGCGACTTACTCGCCTTGGGCGTTGTTAATAATTGATAGAATATTATGCACGATCAGAAAACAACAAGCAGCACTAGTTTAGCACTAGTTCAGCACCAGATCAGACATGAAGGATTCTTTTTAAAAAGTTGGTTTTTACTTTCTTAAGAGAATCAAAGCATATCAATCTCCAAACCTGGGAAAATTGAAAAGAAATTTTCATTTAAAAAAATTGAATTATGATTTGTGAAAAAGAATGTGAGGCATTTTAAGGCAATTTTCTTATTTTGCAGATTTACAAGAACAAAATTTACCAAAAATTTGAATAACATATAAACGTATATAAAAGTTTCCAAAATATTTAAAAACATTTAAAACGAAGTATACCTTTCAGAAAATTTTGAAATAAAATTTAAAAATTATCTGTTTTGTTTAAATTTTTTAGAAGATCTGGTATCCTTTACGAATTTCAAAATATAATTTTTAAAAAATGTTTAAAATTATTTCAAAAATTAAAAAAAAAAGAACAATTACCGATTTAAAGCTATGTAATTAAAATGAAAATAATTTACGTTCTCATTGAAAAAATTAATGTTTCTAGCTCAAAATGATATCATAAAAAATATTGAACAATTTGTAGATTTACTGTTTAATCTTAGAGAGTTAAAAATGATAACGTCGATTTACATTATTGGAACTGCATCGTCTTTGACCTATACAATATTTTCATTAAGTTTAAAACTGCTTCATTGAAAAGTGTTAATACCTTCCATTTTATACATCTAAATTATTGAACGGTTGAACAAAAAATTGTTTGAATACAATTTCAATTTTAAGTTTTGAAAGTGTCAAATTCAAGAATCCTACTTTAAGTGCATTACTTTAGAATTCAGTATTTATCAAAAACTTTCAGCTGCAAGACTTCGAATTCTTTAATTTTACTGACCGTGAAAAATTCTGGTGAATTGGAAAAACCCCGGGAAATGACCTGAATTTTTTTCCTTTAATTTAAACGGCTATCGTGTTATTAAAAATAAATATTTTATGCTGAAATAATAATGAAGATTCAAAATAAGAAGAAAGAAAATATTGCAAAATAATAAAGAAAGTACTGCTGGCACGGCATCTGCCCGTACAGGTGCACTCGTGTAGTGGCGCAAACGCGTTCGGAAAAAATCGAGATTCCTCGGACATGCTCGGGAATATAATGAGACAGCACTATAAGAAAAATCGAGACTTTGACTTTCAATTTCTATAATGGGACGCAGGTTCCTGGAATGTTCATATTCATAATGTAAATTTCTCAAATAAGTTTTAGAGAGTGTGATATTCATTTTCTTGATCATTGACATTATTTGTAGACAAACTAGTAAGGACCATTTTACTTTTTAATAAATTTAGTCTTTCAAAAACAGATTCATAACATTTCGTATTCAAAATACTAATTATTCTACTGAAACATTTTAAAGACTGTTATAAGAATGTCAAATTTCAGTAATTTAATACGAATAACTCGTATAGTTCCACATTTTCCCGTGTTTGGATACACAAGTATACTAAACTTTGATTCATTTTTATCATTTATTCATATAGAAGGTCTCCCAGTGTTTGGCAAAAATGTATTGAAGTTTTAGTTTCTGAGTTATAAAATGATTAATGTGGACCAATCAGGACCATCGTATACGTGCGTAAAAGGGAGACCAACGCTGTTTAATGAACGATGCCTCTCCACTCCTCGGCAGTGGCGACTAACCCTAAAAACATATTATTCATAGCTAAGCCAATAACCTTACACATTTATAAACATTAAAAAATTGTTACTTTCTCATTTTTAAAGGAATATACTATTTTTTTAAGTATTTTTAAGGAGCCTCGAGAGAAGCTAGTTACTTCATAAGGAAGAGGTTCAATGTCGAGAGGAAAATCGCTTGGAGATAACTGGTCGGCTTTGTAAAGACTCGGAAAAGATTTAGCGATCACCTTACGAAGAGGCTTCATGTCGAAGGGACTCTCGCTCAGTTGTAGCTGGTTGATTTGGAGTAATAAACAGATGTAAATACACATAATTTTACAAAACACACCTAAAAAGTGCTTTGCATATGTGCATATAGCCATCGATAGACCGCTGCCGGATGGCAGAGTGGGTGAGGCTCACTTTGCTGTGCAAAGAGGTCTGCGCCATTCGCTGTGCGCCCGTGCTCGCTGGGCATCTAAGAGGTATATTTTCCGAAAATTGGAATCAAGGAAATGCACTGCAACCCAAAAAGTCGGCGAAGGTATTCAGTTTTAGTGCATGGTTTTAATAATAAAAACAGGTGTGGCAGAATAGGCTCTATAGCAAGAGAGTTAGGGGAAGGGAGTTCTTAGGAGCTCCACGCACGCAATAAACAAACTATCTACCCACCATAATGATCCTAAATCGGGCTATCTCCTATTTAAAGTGAATTTTTACATTATTTCGCATTTTCTTTATGAAAATAACTTCGGGATATAAAAATTCTTATTTTAACGTCTGGGAAACAAGAAGTCAGTATTGGTAAGGAAAGACCTTATTTCATTGACTTCTTCCAGTCTTTTTTATTATTTTATTAATAATAGTTAAAAAAGCGGAACCTAATTTTGTATGCTAACTTATCTTCTTTTGTGAAAGCTGTCTCAAACCAGTCTAAACCCTAAAAGAGAAATGACTGAGGGTAGTAAGAATGATTAGAGTCAGAATAACAGCGAGTCACCTGCGTGACTTGAGGGCAGGTCAACCTGGAAAGCGAGCGAATGCATCATTCAAATTATGTAGGTACTTACCACGCAAGATGAGCTCACAGGTCTGAATAAAAATGTGTCTCCTACAAGCGAAGGCTTTCATATTTATGCCGTACTTACCTGTCACGAACTATATGTATTTGTAGTAAATCACTCGAGAATTTCTCAACTACAGAACTCGCTCACATTGCAAATATCACGTCTCTCGTGCCACATATCTTTCAGGTTATTCGTTTTTTTTTCAAGAAACATTGCGACCAACAACTATGTTTCAAATTCGATACTTTCCTTAATTCATAAATATCAACTTTTCCAATTTAAACACTTCTCTTCTCTAAATGTATGGGAAAGGTGACTAATACCCCCCCCCCCACAGCCCCTAAGATGGACCCCCTGCATATTTTTTTTTAATAAATCTATGCATTATATTTATATAATACGTAGGTGTATTTATGCGTAGTAAACAGTAAGTAAAAATTATTTTAGCACTTTAGCTTATGAGTTCTAACCTATTTTAGAAGTTACAATTTCATATTATGCGATGCTGTATAAATGTAAGTATTTGTAATTTTATTTAGATAATTCTCTAAAATTTTAAACTGTTATGTATGTCAAAGGATTTAAAGGAATTTTTGAAAATTAACAAAATAAAATTTTAAGGGATTTGAATTCAAGTTCATGATATTAAAAGATTTCAAATATGAAACGTTAAAAATATATATGACATGTATTTTTTTGATTTAGGAACAGAATTTTTCTGTATAAATTGAAGTATTTGAATTGGTATTTTACATAAAAATCTTGCTTTAAATGTCCATAACTTCAGACTGAATTGAGATACTGAAATTTTTGCCAGATTCTAGTTAGGTCTCTCGCCGTCTACTTTGTTTGAAAATATAAAGAGCCTATTTTTACACAAACACATTATGGCTAAATAAAATTTGTTTGTCAGGATTTCAAAAATTTCATCATTTTTTCACAAGCTTTTAAAGATATTACAGGTCTCAAGACTTTTAATGAGTTTTAATTGATTTTGTTAGGATTAAAAGAGAATTCACCAGATTTAAATTTCGAATAAACGACTGCACATCTCTAGTTTTTGAAAATTTTGGTTGGCTCTCAAAACATATAAAAGGATTTAAAGAAATTATTCAGGATAGAAATCATATATATTCAAAAGATTTCAACGACTTCCTAAAGAGCTTAAGGGAATAAATGAAATTATAAGGGGCATTTTCGGATTTCTCAGGGCTTACGCGGATTTCAGAGATTTTAATCAATTTATGGCGATTTTAAAGGATTTCAAGGAATTTAAAAAAATTGGAATCCCAATTTAGGGTTGAACTTTAACTCAAAAATTCTCTTTAATGAAAAAAAAGAATCCGACAATCACATTTGGTGAACATACACTTACATGCCAAAATACAATTTAAAAAATTGATTTATGAATGATCTAGGAATTAGGGTATTTAAAAAAATTTGACCCCTTGATTGGTTATTTAAAATATTGCATGAGACGATATTGCTACTATTTTTAAAAATTGATGATATATTGATACTATTTTGAATTTACCAAATAAATCCTAACCCCGTAAGGCTGCTATTTTCTCAAATTGCTCACTAATACACCTATTTTTTCACCTTTCCTATAAACATGTTTTTAAATTGCTTTGGTGAACTGGATAACAACGTTTAAAAAATTTTAAAGCTGCAATGGATTACAGAAAATTTCACGAGATTTAAATTTATAAAGTGAAGTAGAACCTAGTAAATACATCTTTCAGATTAAATATTTGAAATTTGTTTAAGAATCAAAATCAAATAGATTACACTTCGAAAAAACAACTGGTTTCCCACATCAGATCTCTAAACAGTTGAAAAAGATTTCGTTTTATTTTACTAATGTCTGCGTTGCATCTCTTAAGAAAATAGAAAAACTTTTTAGGAAGCGCTGTAGGAAACTAAATTGTTGAAACTAAATTCTTCAAACTGTGGTGCGACTGTAATAAAATAGTTCGTATTTAAATTGTAATACATATTTACTTAAATGAAAAACTGTAGTTTTTAAAATTAAATTAAAAATTAATATTGGTATTATTATACATATTTATTAGTTGGAACATATCAGATAATTTAAAATCTTGTTGAACCTGAAACAGAAAAATTGGAAGAAAAATTTACCTTTGGCAGAAATCGAACCCGAGTTCATCGGGGTTGAAGTCCACAACGATGACCACGACGCTACCGCAACATGGAAACTGAGGCGGAAAGCAGTATATAACCCTCACTCACCACAACTACCAGAGCAATATTTCTTTAAATATATTGTGTTATATATGATGTGTTGTTATTATTTTGTTATATATTGTGTTTAGACGAATATCTATTTCTTTAGTTCAAGGAAATATTTTTATATTATTTAAAACGACGCTTAAACGAAGGTAAGAAGGTTATTGGTTAGAGCAGCCCCCTTTATAAGAAGTAAAAATATATCTAATAAGACTGAAATGGCAATACATTATTCCTTTTTTGTACCAACTGTACTATACGGCAGCGAGACATAGACATGTCAAGAAAAAGATAAGAGTAAAATTAACGCGATCGACATGAGATTCCTGCGCATAATATGCGGGAAAACTC